>JAIPRM010005652.1:0-20138 GCA_025469315.1 Stegophylla sp. TES_Ste_2020 | reverse complement strand
GATGTTTATTTTTTTTTCTGTGAACATTTTATGAAAAATATTTTGGTCCAATTAAATTTTTAATATATGCAAATTTATTTTTGTAAATTTTTTTTTTTTTTTTTAATATTTTTAAAATCTTCAAACATTTTTTTTTTTATTATTCTCAGTTAATATGTAGTGGGAAATAAAACTGGTTAAATCAAAAACATATTTTTTTTGTCATAGTGGTAATTTTAAAATAAATTAATACATTTTAAGTAAAATTGTCTTTTTTAAAACGAAGCTCTGCTCAGAATCGTTTAATTGAAGAAATTAATTATGGTTTCTTTAAAATTTAACACACTCATCAGGTCTCATTCAAGAAACGAACCCTAACAACACAGACCTTCCCGGGTACCACCTATATAGTACCCAATTGATACATACTGAGAACTTCCCGATGGGAAGCTTTTAATCATCCTATGCCCTACCCAGTTTGGTTTCTTAAAAGCTTTAAAGAATTTATTCATGACAAAATATAATATTATTATAGTTTACTAATCCAGGTATATTATAACTGTATAATACAAAGTATACAATCAATCATTAAAAATTACAATTAATTGTTTTTAAGTATTTGTAGGTATCTGTAAATATTTATTTCAGCTGATTATAATACAACTAATATTTTAGTAAAAATTGTTATCAAATAAATAATTTAATTCCAGATATCTAAATATGTAGCATGACAGACCATTATAGGCAATTCATAGGATATTCTGAATTGGATCCTATATACTTCCTGTCAAGTAGGTCTCATGAGTAGTCTCAAAACGGACATTAGGAAATCTGTAGACAGTCTTCAGATCCTCCCGGAACCAAATAGCTACTTTTTATCCATGGTCCGTGAGTCTTAATTGGCCGTCTTATGACCTACCTAAGAAAGTCTTTGTGCTTTAGGGAAGAGTATCTATGGTGTGAATTATGTCCGGCTTTCTTATCAATACTTTACTTTTTTTTTTTATCTAATAAATACAGAAAAGGAAAAAAAATGTAAAAAAATGTCCAAATTTTTTTTTCATTTTCAAAATTTTCTTGAGCCGAAATGTTTTTCATATATAGACAATAGTCTATCTTTGTTTAAATTTTCATAAATTTTAGATCAAATGATTTTCCGGGTTTTTTTTTTTTGTCAAATTTTGGGTAGTTAAAAAAAAAAAAAATTAAAGCATTGAGAAATTCCTTTCTAAAGTACCAAATAAAGACAAATCCGGTTCCAAAAAGTTGCTGATCCAAACTTTTGGACAAATAGATCCATACAAAAAGTGTAAACAGAAAAAAATTAAATAAACATCATTGTAAAAACACTAGCTTCCTAACTTTATTCAGAATCTAATACCACAAAGAGTTACAATTACAAATAATATTACTACAATATTAATTTTAAAAATTATCTAATTTATATTTGCTAACCAGAAGGGGAAAATTGAGCTTCAGAAAATTTTACTTAGGCCATTTGTGTATGTACTCTTACAATGTGAAGTTTAATAATTAGGTGCACACATACAAATATTTAGGAGATATATTGAAAATTACAATCACCTGTTCCGAAATATCAAATGGCATACATGTAATGTGTTTATGAATTCAGAATCCTCAAAAAAGTTCCTAGTGCAGTGTCAAGTTATTAGTAAAATTCCTCAACTAAAATATCTAATTTTGCATAGTAAATAAAAAATATATTTTTGATACACATAAATTTAAAAAAGAATATATTAAAACATTTATACAGTGCAAGTATAATATAATATTTATTCTATTTCAACTTATTATTTTGTACATATATAAAGGTAAAATTAACTTGTGACATCCATCCGGTACAATATTCATTTTTGAAATTGATACCATAAGAATAAATTTTATTCTCAAAACCTGTGTCTTCTATCAATACTATTTTAGGAACATAAGACTGTACGACAAAATATAGGATTATTCTTATTTTATGTGATGATATAAGAATATGGTTTGAAATAATTGCATATAGGTAGCAGGATATTTTTCTTAACATTACAATGTTCCATGCATTATTACATTACCACCAGTGTTGAGCATAATAAGATAAATTAGTCTAGATAAATAATTTATTTCATTTATTTTATCTAGATGGATCTTTTTTTTTTTTTTGATGCATTATCTCAGATAAAAAAAGTGTGTCAAATGTATTAAATAATCTAAAATCTAGATAATTAAATTCTCAATATATTATTTTATTTATTTTTCAAAATTTTCAAAATTAAAAAGATCTATTGCGAATTTCTTAAAATGACCTGTTAAAAGTACCATCTAGAACAGAGGTCCACAACCAAAATTTCCTGGAGCCACAAGCAGCTTTTTAGGATAAGCATCAACATCTAGATTTTTTTTATATGTATAATTTCAATTACAAAATCATCACTTTTGTTCAAAATATGTAGATAACAATTAAAATTACTCCATTAATGATATAATTAATAACATAATGAAATATAATATAGAAAATAGTAACGACAAAAAAAAAAAAAAAAAGGAAGGCTGCTTACATGGCTCATCAAATATAAATATCTTGGTTTTACAATATTTTAATAATTCAAAAAGTTGATGGTTAAAACTTTTGGATAAGCATTTCTATATGAAAAGTGTTTACAAAAAAAAATAATTAACATCATTGTAAGAACGCTAGCATTTTTGCTCCACTCAGAATCTAAATAAAATAATTTAATATTATATAGGTTTATAAATTAATGTTATGAAAAAAAAAATCATATAAAAATTTAACACAACTCATCAAAAATGTAATCACAACCTATAATTTGGGCACCTCTAGTCTAGACTGTTTTTGAGTTATCTTTATTCACCAACAATTATGATCATACCAAATAGAGCTATTAATTGAGTCAGTTTATAAATTAATACTGTTTTTATTTTATGAATACCACATAACTCTTTAAATATTTAGGTTTTGAGTTATTAAAATTTAAAGGAAAAATTGGTAGTAAGAAAAATACCTTCATCTGATTTATGTGTTGTCTTTTGTTTAAGTCAAAAAAATTTAGACATTCTATTGAATGCTAAACCAACACCCTACAATGAAAAATCAAAAAACACTACATAGTAGATATTTTAATAATTTATACTGTAAATACACTATGTTTGATTCGATTTTTTTTTCTTGTGGGGTTTTTGAATTGATGCATATGAAAGTAGATATGATTTCTACCTTACATGTACTTAATGTAATGAATTATTCCAAGAGACAATTCACCACATCAATTAATAATGTTATATTTACAAAACATTCAGAAGCACTTAAAAATAAAAAGATCCAAATCAATCTAGAATATTATAATTGAAAATTCAGAGCCTTATAATTGATCTAAACATGCTAAATGGTAAATATAAACAAATATATTCAGCTAAACTGTTAATTAAGTGTATTTTTAAATTTTTTGCACATTAAAATGATTAAATTATATGAAAATGTATGTTAAAATAATTGAAAAAAAAAAAGAGTAAAAGTTATATTATTGTAATTTTTAATCGAAAAAATGTTCATCTTCATCTGCATTTTTTTTTGCCTGTTTCAACTCTTCAAGTTCACGCTTGTGGCGCTCTTCAGCCGACTCTGTTTTCTTGACGTCTGATTTGGGGGGATAGTACATTGCCTTTACACTGTCATTGTGTAGTTTTAAGCAGAACGAAATACGCTGATGGAAAGCATTTTGTGGTTCTGTAGTGAGGAATAAGTCAGCTGGTTCTTTGCCCTCTACATATCCATTCTCAGAATCAATGGTTGCCTCTATAATACCATCCTTAATAGCTTTAGCAATAATAAATTCAGCTTCTTCAGATGAATCCAACCCAAGCTTTTCAACAATATAACCAATTGAAATGCGTGAATATGATGCAAAAATACTTCTTATAACATTTTTAATGACAACATGATGTAAACGCAAAATCAACAAGTTAGTGTGATCACTAAAGAAATTTTTTCCAAAGTTTTTTAGAGTTTCATTAAACATTTCCACGTCTCCTAAACGAACTGACTGAGTGATATTGAAGTATGGAATTAGTGGCTTGTGAAGACAAGCTTGACGGAATATTTGTCTTTTAGGAATGTCTCCCAACAATAACTCCACTATGACAGATAACTTTTGTACAGTCTGTTTGAAACCAATGGCTGAATCTTCAGGTGCCTTTCGTAAGGCTTGAGTCAAACTATTTTGTGCATCCGAATATTCAAGACGGACAGCTTGAATACGGCCTTGGTAGTACAAAAAACGGGCCCATTCATTATTACTTCCTTGTTCTGGAAATTCACATTTTTTAATAAACTTATCGGCTTGTTCATATAGATTGTAGTGCAAATAATTGCGTAACAAGCAGTTTATGAGCACAGCTTTTCCTTCATAATTGTTATGAAGTGTAGCTGTTCTCAAACAACAATAAAGGAATCCTCTGATATGTTTTAATTGATCTGTCAATTCATAACATCTCATATGATAGAAATAAGCTTTAGCAATAATCAGATCGAGTGACCGTCTATTCATATCTGTTAATTTGACCATAAGTAAATCAGAAAACTCTACAGCCTTTTTGTAATCTTTTTTGTCAATAAGTTGTACTAATACCAATAAACGAATATATCCATCAATTTCAGGTAATATTGATCCTGTTGAATTTTTACCAGTACGTATTTTGATTGTTTCAGGTATATTGGTTGGGGTGGTGACATATGACAATAATAAATCTTTATCTGAAGCAGAGTTTGCATACAAATCATTTATGAAAGAACACAAGACAGCAGAATTGAGCTTACGCCTTATGAATGACCACGACCGCAAGACACGTAATATAAACCGAGCTTCATTCGTCTGAACAGCCTTTTCAATCAGTAGAATATTGCCTTCAATTTCTTGAATAGTTGCAGCATCTTTTTTATTCAGAGAATCTGATATATCAATCATCTCCACATCAGTAATGAGTTCTTCTGTAGTGTTGGCCATATCTGAAGAAGAATAAGTAAATATTAGTCACTGACAATGGTGTAATAACAGAGAGGGTTTAAAAGTAAACCCCTGTCCCCCAGAACAAAAATAATAAGTTCACTTTAAAAATATGAATGTCCCAAGAGTTAAGATTTTATTGATGGATAAATAAAATTTTACATACTTGATCTTCAACTTTGATGGTCGTTATTAATAACCAATTTAGCCAATGTAATACAAGATAAATGTTGACTTCCACTTTTTACTATTTTAGAATCCAATGATCACCAGATAACTGCAAATAACTGCAAGATACACACTGTGAACAAATAAATCACAAATTTTAGAATTAAAATAATTTTAACTTAATACATCTTTGATGAATAAGTTAATTTACAACCATAATCATAATTCAAACAGAAGTTTATACCACAAAACATTGATATATGTGATTAAATCAAACACTAAAATAATGATTTATGAGATACTATTAAAATTTTAAAATCAAGTTATAGTAACCTTATTATCTAATTGATTTTTGCTGTAACAGTGATATTATCGTTAATTGCTGTGCAATGAAATACCAATAAGGAACATTTATAATCTTTAAAAAAAAAAATACCAATTGCATCAAAATGGAATTGAACTGATATTTGATCAAACCTTAATAGTAAATAATATCATATGACATCCATCTAATAGTTGTAACTCTTTTTAACCTTCAAACTATCTTTGTATCTGTTGCAGAGTATTTTTTTTTTTAGTGTTCTCATAATAATCTAATCTTTTTTTACTACCACATAATATGATATTTGTGTGCATATATTAATATAACTAGTGAATACATATATACCTCAATACCATTTTTATCAAAAAATTCTAAATTCAGTTTTGGTATAGAATTTTCAGGCTCATAGGGTAAGGATGTATTTTATGTAGAATTAATTGGCACTGAAACTGGTAGTTTAATTAAATTAAATTCAAAATTATTATACATAGGAACTGAATACAAATTAGATATAGCTATAATAGAAACCTTATTCATTTTATTTCCACTGTATTTAAAAAAAAAAATGTATGACATTTATTTTAATCATTATTTATTTTCCTGTAAAAATTGCAATTTTAAACACGCTATAAAAGCATGAAAAATAAAAGAAATATACCATTTTTTCTCGTCTAAAAAAAAAAAAATAAAAATCTAATGAAGAAAAAAATACAGGTAATAATCAGATAAGAATTATAAAATAAATTTTGTAAACATTTAAATGTATGTACTAAATTACCTGAATTAAATGTTAAAATATAGGTAATAACTTATTTTTTAATTTAGCTAAACAAGCTATTTCTAGATAATCAATATAAAACTGAAAAGACAATAATTTAAATTAAACACATTCAAATTAAATAAGACTTATAATTAATGTAGTATGTATAAATAAAATAGATGTATATTATGTTGTTTTATTATATTCATTAAATTTAATTGAGACTACCTATGCAACTTTTTTTTTTTTTTTATAATTAAGTTATGAATAAAAATGGTACTATTATTAGAATATATGAATGCGAATAGTGTAACAAGAGTTTTTCAGTATGTATTAATCAATTAACTCATACCTATGTACTTACTATAATTTATATTTTTTTAAAGGTTTAAAACTTAAACATGCTTCATTGCCATAATAATAATATTGGTTACTTTTTTTTTGTGAATTAAAATGTATGGCATTCATAAATATCTGGCAAGATTAATTTTTATATTATACAAATTGATAACATAACTTTATTTCACCTTTTAATAAGTAGGTACATTATTATAACTATATTTTATTTTCATTATCTTATTCCATTTTAGCATCATTAGAGTCTATGGGTGCGTTTTATGTGATGAAATAATGGCAAAATAATTTATTGAATAATTTTATGTTTAGGTAGATGTTATGAATTTTATTGTCACCACTCCACAACTATTATTTATTGATTTTTTGCATACTGCTGGAAACAGACAAACTGCTGATTACTTAGTTTCAAAAATTTTTAAAATTATTGATAAATATCATTCATCAAAGTTTTCTGCTTTTATTTGTAACAATGGTAGTAATAATTAGTGCTTCAGCGAAATTGGTAGAAAAATATCCTCACATACTAACACTGACATGCATTTGCCATATACTGAATTTTCTAATAAAATATTTATTAGAAATTCCATCACTCAAAAGCTTTAATGAGGACGTAATCTCTATAATGAAAACTATAAAATACAATCAAAGGCTGTCATTTACAAAAATCATCAAAAGAAAAAAAAACATAAATGTTTTTGTATATTTACCAGGAAAAACTAGATGGCAAAGTTATTTAATATGATACAATAAACGTTTGCTACTAAAATCAGTTTTAAAATCTTTATCAATAAATGAGGAACGATTTATATTACTAAAAGGTATGTCAAAAATACTATTAAAAGGAGAATCCTGGTCATTGGTAGAGTAAAAATAAATAATTTAATTAAGCCAATTGTTGAAGCAATAACTACTTTAGAAACTAATAAACCAATTATTCAAGTTTACTCTATGATTAGTAATATATGTGAAAAACTACAGTACACAATTAATCTATTCAATTTAAACCAAGTGAACAAAACTCAAATGTTAACTACAATTAATAAAAGATTAATAAGTATCCTGAAACCAGTTCACCTAGCTACTTATTTATTAAATCCAAGAGTTCAGGGAGTGTTCTTTAAATATGTGGCCACTGAACTTATTCAATACAGAACCAAAGAGGCATTATATTCAAAATCTTTTACAAGAAAAACTATAAAAAAAAACTTGAACCCTTAACATGGTGGAAAAGTATAAATACTGAACTTTCTACTATAGCACAGATTATATTAACGATGCCCGTTTCTTCAGCTGCCACAGAACGATCATTTAGTACCTTTTCTAGAATACACAACAAACCTAGAAACAAGCTAATGACTGAACGTGTAGCTAAAATAACATTTATTGCACATAATTGGAAAATACTGAAAAACCGTGAAGAAGAAATCTAGATTATGATATTTGTAAAAACAAATTTCAGATGAAAATGATGATGAGGTCGATGAGGAAGATTAAATATAAAATGAATAAATAAAATGTAATATCAATTATTAATTTAAAACCCAATACATAATAATAATCATACTTATAATAATACATAATAATACTTAATTACCCATTATATAATTATCATTTTTTAACCTTTTATTGTTTACAAATAAACATAGTACCAAAAATGTAAGTAATTATGCCTAACTTTCCCTATACTTTTCTTATTTTGGGATTATTCCCGGAAACTTTCCTCGAAATTTTCTCTAGTTTATTATTCTCAGGAAAGTGCCCATCCTTATACTTGGTGTAGTTTGAGGTGCCTTTGCGACCTAAGGACATTTTTTGCCGAAATTCGCAACAACTTAGGTGACAGATACCGTAGCCTCAATTGTCCTAATTTTAAATGTTTTTAGAATATTTGCTTTCAAATCCTTCCATACAATAATATTTTTATGGCGTAATCTCAAATGGGGATTCTAACAAATAAAACACTCAAGTCTCAAAGAACTTGAACACTCTGTACTACATATTACAATATTATACTATCGCAACATTGTCGTATAGTCATAACAACTAATCAACTATCATTCAAATTATAATTTTGAAAGACAAATTATTGTCCATCGTAAGTACAAAACGTTAGCAAATTAACAATATTGAAAAAATTATTCGAAAGAATATAGATGCCTACCTAGTTAATTTATCTCGTCATCCATTTTATTTTTGATAACAATAAAAAATAAAAAACACGGCCTCTTTCACACGGACGCGATTCATACGCGCACGTTTCTTATTACACTTGTTTAAATGCAAACACACCATAGTGATGGCGACGCGTTTTGTTCTTGCCGTCGACGCGTATGCATTTACATAATAATGTAATGCGCGCGCGTAAGAAACACGTCTACGTAAAAGTGGCCACTTGGAGCGTACGCTAAACGATTCTACGCGGCATTTGTTTGCTACCAAATGGAACGGTTCATAAGCTGTAATCGTCCAAGTAGAACGCACACCATAGTATACTATATAGGCCCTCTACATAATCTGTTCAGCACATACATAATGGACTGAAAAAAATTCGTATACCTCGAGGAGGTAGACACTTTATAGCAGATATTTCGAAACACGTGAATGGAATGTTAACAAATGATCGAATAAGATCCCGAGACCGATCACAGTGACATTTCCGAGTTTACAAAGTAGGTACGTCAGACGTAAAAAAATATGATACGTTTACATCTTACCTCTTTGTGGGACGCCGAAGAGTTCTTCTCACCACTTCAAATAACAAAATGTCGAACGCTTGTACACAGCAACTCTGTTAAATGCCGTTTCCCGGTAGTGGATTGACGATCAAGTGGCGGTTGCGTCATGGGGACGATGATTGACCAATAATAATTGTTGTTTACGCGTGTCCCAGAGTCCGGCGCACTGCTCAAACAGGTTGGTAGAATGAGAGATTTGATTGTTGCCCGTGCATACTGGTGCAGCAGGTGGCCAAGGGGGTGGTGGTTGTTGCTGTCCTTGTATTCCTCCATATAACCTACGACAATGGTTCTCAAACAGTGTTTCGCGAATACAAAGGATGCGTTCCGCCAAAATTTGAAATCAGTGAAAAAAAAAAACCATAAAATAAACTAAATTTTTAGTTTCATCGTCTATTGACTTTTATCGATTTCGATTGAGTAAATGATGTACAAAAACATTAAAGTCGACCGTAAGACAATAACAAAACAATTTTAGTATTGACAATGTTTCGACAGTAAAAACATTTTGTAGAATGCATTATTATTAATGAATTGTCTAGAGTTAGCAATGTTAAACGTAAGATTAAATATTTCCTTATGATATTCTTCATTAAAAAACTTGTGTATACTGTTACGCATGCGTCATTTAATAAATTATAAAATTTAAGACATGTATTTAAATAATCTTTTACTTAACGGCTGTGTTGCGCGAAAATTTTATAAAACGTTATGACGTATTCGTCAAACGAAAAATGTCAAGGAACAGTGTCCTATACTCCTTTAATGATTATTGAAAGTCAATTTTTACTGCGTGGTAGAAACATTATACACTTTACACGGTTATCCCCCGTTATAAATAAAATATTATTAACGTATGTAACATATTATTTATCAATTTTGAAGTACTGTTTCCAAAAAGTGGTTGATTTTAAACATCGTGTCCGACAAGGCCAGCAATAAATTGCACCGAATAATTTTGGCTAACTAAAACACAAGTAGTAATTTGGACCAAGAGTGTAAATTTATTATTTTATGAAATATAATGACTAGCTGAATACCCTGGCTTCGCCCATGTGCATGTTTTTTGTGTTACCTATTACTATTTTTTATCAGTTTTTATATTACAGGTAACAAATGGATTTTAAAAAAATATCCTCCAAAAAATCCAATCTAAAATGACGTTTCCCATTTATAGTTCTTTTTACTCTCTTTAACCCCCCTAAGGTGGGAATTATTAAAAATAATTTCTTAATGGGCCACAACAACATAAAACGAAACTACTCAACAAATTGTATTTTCTTAGCTTCAGCGATTCTGGCTAGTGGATATTTCTTGGAGGTTTTTAACATTATAAAACGAAACTATTAACTAAAATTTACTTCAGCAGTTTCAGCTAGGCGATGATGAATTGGTCAGTCAGGACTTGTTATTTTATATATACTCATATATATATATATATATATATGAAGCAGTAACACCCAACAAAATATTTTGTCAACTTGTTCAATTATCCAAAAAAATATATATATACTATGTAAAAATATCTTAGTAGAACAAAACATTTAGTGTTTATACAATGGTATTTAATTTTTATTTTTATTTTATATGTACACCTTTACATATAGATACACTTGTCCACAAGTTTCAACCAGCAACTTTTTAAATAGAAAATTGCCTCTAGATAATACTTTTTGGAGATAATTATTCGAAATTCTCAATGGATTTTAAATTCTGAAAGAAGAGAATATGTATAATGTTTTACTGATTTAAACTTTTAGACAATTATTTCCATACAAAAAAGTGTTTCCAGAAAGTGAAAAAATATAATTGTGACATCTATTTCTTCACTGAAAATATTGAAGTTTCAAACTTTTCTTATCATTATCTTTTTTTGTTGCACCTTTCTCTTACATATTTTTCTTTGTATTATGTGGCACACAACTCTCTTATTGCTAGCATTAGCAATTTTAAAATTAAAAGAATAATTGGTAATTTTTATTAATTTCAGGATCAATTAAGTGGTTTAAACATGATGGCTGTTCATAAACCAATCATGATGAAATCCTGATAATGTAATTGACAACTTGGCTAAACAGCTTTAAAAAAATAGAATTTTTTTATTACATTATAGGTACACAGTACAAAAAAAATCAATGTACATTAAATAATATTACAAACAAAATAAATGTAATATATTAAGATAAACTCAATTTAATATTTTTTTTATTGTAAATAAATTATTATAATATTGTATAGGCACTCAATTGTTTAGAATTTTAAATCAAATTTTAACAATTTTGTGTACAATATAGGTATATTAGGTTAAAGATTTTTGATAAAATAGTATTCCAAGCTACCACTGTACTTGATAATGTAATAAAAGTTTACCATTTTGAGTATAAAAATTCCTATTCCCCCAGGCAAGTTTCTAATAAGCCACTGGAAGTGTGTATTTTGTTAATAATTTTAAAAATATAAATGGTTTTGTGGCTTCATTGTTTAAGTTTAATATCTTAATAAATTTCTCAGGTGATGTTTATGTGCTTAATTATGTGTATGACTATTAATATATTAATACATGACTATACGCACATAGATATCAAGCATTTTTAAAATCCTGTTCTGATATAGAATTTTCAGGTTCACAGAATAAAGATACATTTTGTATAGAATTTGTTGGTTCTAAATAAGTTTAATTTTAAAGTATTAAACATACCTATAACTATAAATTTGTATTCATTTTTCAGTAAGTATAATATTTAAAGTAGATGATATAAAAAGGTTTTAATTGATTATTTTATTAATTATTAAAGAGGACTAATTTAAAAATTAGTCCTCTTAGAACATCCATGGTGCGAAATATTTTTTGATTATTTTAAAATTACTAAAATACATTGGTTTTAATAATATTAGTTTCTTGATAAATTATAGCAAAAAAAGAATTGCTGATTTACTTTTTGAGTTTATACATTTTATTTATACCTACACCAAATTTTTTTTTCACATTTAACAATGTACCTATCTAACTTTTTTTTTGAAAAAATTTAATGAAAAACAATTTTTAACTTGAAAGGTCATACCTAAAATATGTGTATAAAGGTTATCTAAAATAACTTTCTTATATAATGAAATTGTTTTTATCTTTGATTTACTAGTACAATAGTCAATAAATATTTTACAGAATACATTCTTATCCTATAAGCTTGAAAAGTCTATACTAGAACAAAATATTAAAGTTGCTAATGGAACAAATACCTATATATTAATATTAATCATTATTCATAGTTATTCTGTCATATATATATATATATGACAGAAGGGAAGAGGACTAATTTAAAAATTAAAATTAAAATTTAGTCCTCTTTAATCTTAAAAAGCATAAAATATAATATAAAAAAAATTTTGAGGCCTTATGCTTTAATTACACTAATTTCTTAGATGGCATTCAGTACCTACCTTATGATATATATATATATATATGACAGTATAACTATGAATAATGATTAATATTAATATATAGGTATTTGTTCCATTAGCAACTTTAATATTTTGTTCTAGTATAGACTTTTCAAGCTTATAGGATAAGAATGTATTCTGTTAAATATTTATTGACTATTGTACTAGTAAATCAAAGATAAAAACAATTTCATTATATAAGAAAGTTATTTTAGATAACCTTTATATACATATTTTAGGTATGACCTTTCAAGTTAAAAATTGTTTTTCATTAAATTTTTTCAAAAAAAAAAGGTAGAAAGGTACATTGTTAAATGTGAAAAAAAAATTTGCTGTAGGTATAAGTGAAATGTATAAACTCAAAAAGTAAATCGGCAATTCTTTTTTTGCTATAATTTATCAAGAAACTAATATTATTAAAACCAATGTAATTTAGTAATTTTAAAATATTTAAAAAATATTTCGTACCATGGGTGTTCTCTCCTTGTGTGAGACTCAGGAGATGTGTTAAATATTAAAGGAAAGTAAATCATTTCTTCAATAAAACGATTCTGAGTGGAGCTTCAGTTTATATACCTTAAATAAATATTCTACTTAAAAATTACTAAGTTAAATAGGTATTAAATATTAAAAAAATATTTTTTTTTTTCTTAACCAGTTTTACATTTTAACATTAACTGAGAAAAAGAAAACAAAAACTACAATTTAATAATTTTCTTTTGCCGAAATTTTTTTTCATATTATTGTCTATCTATACCTATTTAAATATCCATAAAGTCTGAATTTAAAAAATAGATTTTAAAATAATTTTTGTCAAAAGAAATTCCGGAAAAACTATTGTGGATTTCAAAACATGATCTCTTGATAGTACCATTTAAAGCAGAGAGGGCAAACCTGTGGTACGCATGCCTTTTATGGCACATCAGATCCTTCTGAATGGCATACTAGTGACTGATATTTTTTACATAACCTTTATATTACAGTAACCTAACTTAGGTACCTATTTAACAAGCAAAAAATAAATAAATTAAAATTCTTAGACATTTTATAGCACATTTCTATTTTTACTTTATACTTCTTACACTAGTATACAGAAAGGTTGGCTACCTCTGATCCAGAGCGAAATTCTGATTCAAAAAGTCGCAGATCAAAACTTTTGGAATACAAAAATGTAATGAAATGGATTACAAAAATATACAAAAATGTGCATAAGTACATAAAAAAATAAAATAAAAAATAAATAAAACATAATTATTATAAAAACACTTAGAAATCAAATTTTTAAGTATAAAATTTTTTTAAAATTTTTTGATATGCATTACCTGAATAGAATAGTTATGGTAGATAACTAAAAACTTCAATAATTTTATCTGAAAAAATATGTAGAATTTTTAATTTTTATTCATACAATTTTCTATTTTTATTAGGAACCTAGACACCTAATACCTAACTAGGTACTATTGTATACACTATACAGGAATTCCCTGAAGACAATAATATGTACAAGCAATATGTGTTAATTTTCCAAAAATATCATTATGATAATATGCATTTGTCAAATACTTTCAGAGTATAATTCTAGATTAGCTCCTGGGCAATTTAAATATTTCATACTTGTTCTTAAGTAGTTTTTTATTGTAAAAATATATGGCACAATCAGAATTTGTTATAGGTGGGTTATAGGTACGGTTACAAAGTTTTAACACTTTAAAAATTGCATACATTTCAGTATTTGTGATTAGGTACTATTTTAAATACATACCTACCTACTATTCTATTTACAAAGGGTCCATTACTCAAAATCCAACGGTAAATTATATTCACTTAGTACGAATTAGGCTCAGATTAAAATTTACCTATCTACATCTTATCTGGCTACCTTTTAAGCAATTTAATACAAAAATATAAAAACATAAAAAATTCCTGACTGTTCCTGATTCTCGTGATTTTTAAAAATAAATATATGCGTAATATACAATATAATTGGTACGTACTTATTACCAGTGGCGTAGGAAGGGTATGGCGTAGTGTGCTTACGCCAGGGGTGCAAATAGTATAAGAGTGCAAAACTGAACTTGAGTTTTAAACTTATTAATTGATTTTTATTCCTTTTATTAAAAAATCAATATTTTCAAAGTTGAATCCTCTTATCAACAATATTCAATAGTATTCTAAGACTTTAAAATGAGCATATTATCTGATAATTACCATGACACTGTAGTCGGTACCGATCTGCGATCGATTGGCACTAGATAACCGTCGGCGAAACGGAATCGCCTTTGGTATTTTTCAACTACCAAATACTGTAAAACGTATTTTTATGATTTTTTCGAATTATTCTCAAAACATTTGTTTAAAAATAGTTTTGATAGCTAGTTATGAAAGGATTTTTAGCAAGCTTAAAATAATAAAAATGATCTACAGTTGGGCAGTAGAAGTTAACATGCATAGTGATTTTATCGATTAATTACGAATTTGCAAGACAAATTTCCTATAAAGAAATAATAACGAATTTATTACCTTTAAATCAAGAAAAAACAATTTTAAATAATAATAGTCGTCTGGCCGAATATTTATGAGTAATAGTAATAATACAAAACTACAAAACTTCTCATACAAACTAAAAAAGATCGATGTAATTATAAATATTTTTAATTAATATGTTCAATTATTAATTATTTAAAATAATTAGAGTAGAATTTCGTTCTATTCTAACTTACTTATAAAATCATAAATTTTGTAATTTGTTCACATATTATGCAAATAAAATAATAATCTCGAGAATTAAAAATTAAAAAAATTACAATAATAAAAATTAAAGTAAAGTAAAGTATAGACAAGAAAGCCGGACATACTTCGCACCACGGATATTCTTCAGATACACATGGAGGGTGTGTAGAATTTTAAAGAAACGATTAATCATTTCTACAATAAGACGATTCTGAACGAAAGAAGTTAAAAATATAAAAAACAGTAATAGTCGTCATTTTCAACACACTCACCAAGTGTATCTGACCCGAACATATACCGTGTATATGTTCGGCTTTTTTGTCTATACTTTACTTTACTTTATTTTATCTAATAAATAAAAAAAGGAAATAGGATTTATTAAAAAAAAATGTGTTAGAAAAATATCCTAAAATATCTTAAAAAGATAAGTAGATTCATACAAAATAGTGTATACAGAAAAAAAAAGATCATTGTAAAAACAGTAGCTTCTTCACTTCGTTCAAAATCTAATATAAAAATCGTTTCTCTATGTGAACTAAATACCTTAAAAATATTCTGAACAATAACAACAATATCACACTAATGGTTATCTTAGTGACGTATTACTACTTGTGTCATGACGTGTTCCTGCAGTATTGTAAAAAATCAAATCCGTATAAATAGTTTGAATAGTGAATAGTAAAACATTTAGGATTTATTTACTTACATGCCTAACACAAAGAGCTCCAAGTAATTTTTAATTGAACTAAAAAACCTGAGAATAACCATCGGTAAACTATGTACATATATTTATATTACATATACTTATAGCTATACTCTTTACCAAAATCGAGCCAATATAAAAAAGGCGCAATTTCAATAGTTTGCCAGAGGCGCAAGAGGAGCTTCCTACGCCACTGCTTATTACTTACGTAGATCCGTGTGGACATGACTTGGAGTAGCTTCAGCATCCGCCAATTTTCTTCTTTTCACACAACTCAAAATTTATTATAATAACAACAATTTAATAAATTGTGGTTTTTTCACAAACACTAACATTACATTTATTTTGGAAATAAAATAATTTACTCGATAATTTATTATTATGGAAAAAAAAAAATGAGTATAAAGTGTGTGGTATACATAATGCATTTAAAAAAAATACAAACGATAACACCAGCCTGGGCTAGTTTCACTAGGCGGCATAAAATCGCCACAAATAATAACAATGTGTGGATGCATTTTTAACTTTAAAAGTCGAAACTCCACTTTAATGGCAATCGTGTAAATTGCAGAGCGCACTAGCGCAGTCAACAACTGACTGTTACAAGCTACTGATAACAAACTAAGTAGTATATTTATAGAAGGATTGAAAGATGGTAATTATTATTGTAACATTGCTGCCTATCACGATTATAGATATGGATATTATAGAATCATATAAAATCGTGCTCCTTGTGGAGGATAATGAAATCCTAACATAATAACCACGATTATAAAGTTCTTTATAATCGTAATAAATAATAACAACAGAATAATCATTATTAAATTTATAATGTTGATTGCAGATAGCAACAATCTACACACACCACAGATAATAATTATCTTATATTATAATATATATATTTTAACACGCATAGATACAGCCGCGGATTCAGAGGGGGGCGGCAGAGGTGGCCGCCCCCCTCCGTTTGCCTTATCACAATGTGTTTATTTAATTTCTCGTACATTTTATTGTAATATTTTATGTTATCCAATGTTTATGTCTTTGTATATTTAAAGTCACAAATCTATGGAAACGTTCAAACGTAGTAGTGCCATATAAAGTTACTAATTTTGACACTGCAACTCGAAATTTTAATTTACCAAAATTTTTAACTCAGCTGCTCCAAATTTCAAGTTTTGTTAATTGATAATTCATAAATTCCAAAATGGATCAGAAGTCAAGTAATCAAGTCGAAATTCCGATTCCGCAACTTCAAATTTTCAACTTATCAACTTTATTATTTTGACTTGGCCATTCGAAATTTCAAGTTTTGCTTGTTGATAATTCGTAACATACATTTGCGGATAAAAAATAGTCATGTTAAAATTTCAAGTTGCGAAGTCAAAATTTCCATTTGCAAGTTCGGGATTTCAAGACTGTAAAGTCAAAATTTTAAGTAGCAAAGTTAAAATTTCTAGTTGCAAAGTTAAAATGTTTTTTTTTTTCTTATTTGGCACTCCTACGCTTCCATTAATACTATACCTATCCATATTTATTACTTATCAGTTCATTACTATATAATAGTGCAATTTGTATGGACTGTCGATACTTCCGCCCCTCCCATTAATATATTATGCTGGATCCCACACCTGCATAGATCTTTATGCATTATATTTGCTGGTGTGTAGACTCATATTTAGAGGGGTGAGGGGAGAAGGGGGGTACAGTGACCAATTACCCAAAGCGTGTCACAAAAATATTTAGCCGTAATAAAAAGAAAAAAACGGACATACTTCGGTTCTTGGGTGGAATATTCTTGGCGGGAGAATTGCGCCGATAAATTGCACAATAAATCATTTCTTCGACAAAACGATTCGGAATGGAGCTACAATTAATAAACAATACTAATAATTGTTAACAGTAGCGTAATTAGATATTTACTTCAGGGGGGGGGGATACTTGTATTTTAGAAAACTTGTTTTACAACAATTAAATAAATTAAATATTAAAAATGTATAGGGTATAGAAACGGTTTTAAAAGTAGATATAATTTTCTGAGGGTAAGGTTACACATGGAGATGCTTGAATAAAAATTTAAGGTAATATTATAATCCAAAATTACAAATTATATGAAATAAAAATACAAAAAAAGTTTAATATTCTACGTAAAAAGAGACAAGAGTCATAATTTTGAGCTATAATTTCAACGTTAAATAAATATTAAATCAAAGAGCTAATCTTTATGGAGCATGAATTGTCAATAGGGAAATATGTTTTGTGTCTATTGGTAAAAAATGTATACCGAAAAAATTATTTAAAATTTTATAATGTTCTAATAACAAAATTAATATTTTAAGTGAAAATGATAATTTCCATTAATATTTTAATTCTGAACGAGACTAAAAAAAATCCTGAATAATTTTAGATTCTGAACGAAGTGAAGAAGCTTATGTTTTTACAATGATGTTTATTTTTATTTATTTATTTCTTCTTCTCTGTAAACACTTTTTTGTATAGAAACACTGGTCCAAAAGTTTCGATCAGTAACTTTATAGATCCAAAATCGGATCTAGTTGGTACTTTAGAGAGGTCATTTTTTAAATTTCTCAATATTTTTTAAAAAAACGCAGAAAAACTGTAAAAAAATGGACGAAAAACGGCAAAATTTTCAGTTACCTGAATTTTCGTAAAATTTAAAATTTATTTTGACCATAACTTCTAGAATAATGCAGATAGAAACTTGAAACTTTTACCAATTACTAAAAATGGTCACGATAATATGTCATACAAATTTAAAAAAGATTTGATCAATTTTGAGTTAAGTACAGCATTTTTAAAATTTCGGAAATTTCTCATTTTTTGATAGTTTTTATGTAATAAAATTTTTGATTTTTGATAATAAGACTTGAAAATTTAATATTATCTCACAGACATATATGTCTACTTGACCTAAAAAAATCTCAAAAATCGTTAGTCAACTTTTTTTTTTATAACTGTTTGAAGTTAGAATTTCGACTTAAGTCGTTAGTTTGACCTAAAATTACGCCCTTTAACGTACATATAAGAAAAATGGCCAAACCGATTGTTTTGAAATTTGGTGTCTAGATAGATAATTTTATTGCAAATATTTTGGTGCAATAAAATTTCTTACGGACAAAGAATTAAACATTTTACAAGGGTAAGACTGAAAAAAAGTCAAAGAAAGTACGGCCAAATTAATCGAGTATTTTATTTCTAGACACTAATTGGTGTATTGTTATTCTCTTGTCTTTCCCTACGTATTTTTCAACGCTAAATTTAATACGATTCAAGTCGGTAATTACAATGTGGCTTTTGACTGCCGCCCAAATACATTTCTCAAGACCGCGACGCCTTATCAGTTATCACAGATTACACGGACTGCCATGTATATGTTACGCAACACATAAACACATAATATTCGGGTACCTACTCTTTATACTACATATCTACTATAGTCCGCGTCACGAAAAGTGGCGGCTGTCCGCCACGATCCAAGCGGACTATTTGTTTTAGTGGTTATCAAACCACAATATAATTTACCGCGCTTTTTAAAATACACCTGTATATATTATACATTTTTTTCCCAATAATAACCTTAAAACGAACTATTTTCCCTCCAAATTTTATTTAAGTGATAATACGTATCGTGAATTACAATGATGTTTATTTTTTCTTTTTTTTTCTCTTTCTGTAAACACTTTTTCGTATAGAAATACTTGTCCGAAAGTTTCGATCAATATCTCTATAGAACCGTAATCGTACCCAGATGGTACTTTAAAGAGGTTATTTTTTCAATTTCTCAATACTTTTTCCAAAAACGGGGAAAAACTGTCGAAAAATTGACGAAAAACGGCAAAATACACAATTACCGAAATTTCCGTAAAACTGAAAATTACTTTTTGACATAACTTCTAAAATA
>JAIPRM010005651.1:0-20140 GCA_025469315.1 Stegophylla sp. TES_Ste_2020 | reverse complement strand
TCGTTCAGAATCGTTTTACTGAAGAAATGATTTATCGTTTCTTTAAAATATAATACGCCCGTCAAGAGAATACCACCTGTCGTGCGAAGTACACCCATCGTGCGAAGTATGTCCGCTTTTTTTATATCTAATATTAAACAAAATCTGTCCAGAGACCCTTCAGAAATTTTAAACATTGGTTCCAATATGCCTACACGCGTGACATAAGTGTAATGTAACAACATTCATACCTATACCGTATTCACTCAGAGAATACATCCGATTACAACATCGTTATGGTATAACGGTCTCACGTGCATGCACATTAAGAATTTAATATATTATACATTTTATACTATAAAATATACACGAATAATACAATTAATTTAGATGTTTTCATTTTTTCTGGAAAAAATATACGCAGATTAAATTTGACATTGTTTGATTGTTACAAATATTTCATTTATATTTATGCCGCCTCCGCTGCACCATCTCGTTCGGCGTCGTTTTTATTTCCATAAAAATCCTTAAAGTTTTTAAATTAAGCCAAAACTTTTAATAAATACATAATGATATTTTTTATTATTATTATTATCGTTCATGTATACTCACACACTGTTTAAGGTCAAACCATGTAATATGCAATGCCGCATAACGTGATATTATATCTCGGAACGCGACGGATAAAAACATTGAGCGTGTATGTAATAAATGTTTGAAAACTTTGGGCACGCGTACGTGAACAGAGCTGACCACGGAGGGAGTGGAAATAAATTGGGGGACTTTTTCCTGAGCCGCAGTGTTTAAAGTAACTTATGAGGAGGGGTAACACATTTTTAGGACAAAAACGCATTAAAATTTTAAGTGAAATTCGTGTCAGAGTGATTAAATAACACAATATTATCATATTTCTAAAGCTTGTACCTAGTTAAATATTGCGTTTTGAGTTACTTTTTTTATAACTTTGACTCAAACTAGCAAAAAATTAAAAATATTACAAAAAACTTCATTAATAACTTGGTTATTCTTGTTTCATAAATAATTTTAACTTAACAAATTTTGATTTTAAAATTATTATAATAATTTATAAAAAGTGATTCATCAATATCTTTGAAAACTCTGTATACACATATTTGGTTTTATGTATTATTTCGCATTTATTATTCGAAAAAAAATTGACTAGGAACTTACGTTATTACGATAATATTATTTATATTTTAGCTAAGTTAATTAATTTGTTTAAGAACAATCTGATATAAAAATTCTGAAAAGTAGGACATGGACATTTAAACGATTTTCTAAGAACTAGTTGAGACATATTTTAATCATAAGAGCTTTTAAACTTCAAAATACCGCAAAATGAATCTTTTACACGATTAATAAAATGTAAATGAATTATTATTCTGTTATGACCTATTTTGAAAAGTATTTGCTTAAAACTGAAAAATTTTGAAAGTACCTTATCTTAAACGAATTTCTTATAGAATCTGTAATATATGTAACGATTGACAAACATACCCAAAAGAAAACTGACAAAATTACTGTTGTGCATACAGTATAATTAACTGAATCTCCACCCAGAATAATTTATTGAAAAAATTATTCGTCGTTTAACCCGGAAGGGTGGTGGATGTTAACTCTTCAGGGTCAAACGTCCACCAAAAGTATTTCACCAGAGGAGCGAAGAATACCCATGATACGAAGTATGCTTCGCTTTTTTTTTCTTTAATAAATACATTATCAAGGTAGTATTTAGGGTAGTATTCTTACAGGAGAGTCGATATATACTACATAAACATAAACATTTTAAACCAGGCAGTTATCGTTGCTCCACTTATTGCATATCTATAATACGTTATGAGTGAAACTTTTAGAGATTTATGGTAGAACAATGGGACTTACCTCTAAGGCTCAGCTTTAGGCATACTCGAGTAGCAAATATCACGCAGATTTTTTCCATCCCTTCAAAAAAAAAAAAAAAAAAACGGCCCTGGATCCACAATTGGGTGCGCACTCGCCCTCGTCGCCTCCCGCGATTATTGTTACCGTCCTGAAGCGGGCTACAAACTTTGTAGATACGAGTGCGCGATTCTGTAAAGCGGAAGTGCGCAATAGAGAGAGTACATCCACACAGGCCAAGTGGAAGTTTTCATAATAATAATAATATTACATAATGGCGTTTCCGGCGAACCCGGCGACCAACATCCGGGCCCGCGGTGCGCTAACAAAACCAGAACGACCCCGAGACCTTTTGTGTGCGAGCGCACTTGCAGCACTCGCCGAGAGAACTTGGCGTTTAACTTTTGGCAACATGGCGTCACGCGCCGCTAAGTCCGCGTTTCTTTCGCAGCGAAAACGACGCTGAAACGGCGGCGGCAGCAGGAGGGGTAGGAGAAAAAGCGGAATTTCCCGCGAGGTTTCAGAAAAAAAAAAAAAATTTACACTCGTTATACGGAAACGAACGACTCCACGATGTCACGGTTCGACGGCCATACGTATACGTATGCTCTTCGTGTGCGCACATGAACACATAATAAGTTTAACCGGACGCTCGGAGAGGAGACCGAAATTATTATTATACCGGTGTACGTGTCCGCCACGGGGCCCCGAGGACAGCCCCGGGAGCAGTTAGCGAGCTCAGAAATTAAAAAGTTTTACTTTATTATTATTATTATTATTATTATCATCATCACCGTTGTCGTCGTTGAACGGTAGCACGCGTATACAGGGTGAATAAATGCAAGGTTAGGTCCATAATATGATATTCGTAATCGATATAACTAACAAACTATTGTTTTTAACGAACAATATATTTTTAGAAAACAATGAATGAACTTTTGAAATAAACAAAAAATATTATCATCTCAGAATTCTATACAAATAATTTGACATACCTAAAGATAAATATAACAAGCGTTTACATTTAAAATTATGATTCGGATGACTTTTTTTAAAAAATGGCAGATTTATTATCGTTATTATTATACAACACTTTAAATTTATCGTTTAAAGATTGAATATTTTATACAAACCTACTCCTGTAATTTTTCTTGTACTTGCATTTTTTTCAAATTAGTTTTGTGACAGCCTTAAAATCATGGCAAAATTTATGATTTTCGAGAATAATTAAATCGACATGGATCGTTTCTTTAAAATTCTAAAAGCATTCTATTCGAAAAGCTTTTTAATTTTATAAAGTTATCATATAACATCGGTCATTTTATAAGAAAATACAAAAAGAAGTGAAATTTCTATTTATTTTAAACTAATTGAGAAAATAGTATACTTTTTTATGTATACTTGCTTCATACCCTGTACGAAAGTATATAGTATTGTTACGGTTTACAATGCTCAAATACTAACGACTGAACGTAAAAACAGGGTGAGGGGCTCTAAATTATTCACCGTAAAAACCCGATTGTTAAAAGTATCTATAAATCTCGTATTATATGCGTCTATACTTTCCGTGGCTTAAACTACCAGGTTAAATATATCACAGCCGTCCTTCTATTAATGCATCTATATTATTATCCACTAAAACGGTTTCACATTATATTCAGATTTATAATCGAATTAAAAGTTTCCAACCAGAACGTTGGGGAGCGACATCAACGAGTGATTTGGGCTATTGAAAAAACTGATTATAAAATATTCGATTTTTATCCACAATCGGCGTTCTTACTACTACCACCTCGTGAATAATAATAAATATTAAAAATGAAATTTTAAATAAAATAAATCCATTATAAAATAAATCTTTATTGAAATGAAAAATGAATAAGGTCAATTGAAATTTTAGCGTAAAAATATCGTAATATTTTCTAAAAAAAGACTCGATTCTACAAATCATTATCTTTACTAAATAAATAAATTACCAACGAAAATAACTTTACGAACAATGTAAAACATAATACTTAGACGAGGCGCTACCGAATGCGAATGCCTGCCGTAAATAAATAAACAAAAAGATAGGAGTTTTCGTTTATATTCTGATTATAAAAATGTTTGATTTAAAAACGCTCAATTTTACAAAAATATTCTTTGCATTTTATCAATCTCTAAAAACTTTACACATGCTTACTCATAAATATATATATAAATATTTGCTTACATTTTCTTTTTTGTTAAACTTAATCGTGTCAATTTTAGATTCTAAATGGAGCGAAAAAGCTTATGATTTTACAATAATGTTTATTTATTTTTTCTCCTTATTTGAACATTTTTTCGTGTAGAAATACTTGTCCAAAAGATTCGGCTACGTGCTTTATAGTGCTGTTAGAGTCTTAGTTCCAAAACTTCTAAAGCGACGCCATCATTTTAAAAATAACAATGATAGTGTTTACATATTGCATGATATAATATTAATTAGGTGTGTTAAAATTCATAAAAATGCATGTATATATATATTACACGTATCTTTTACATTGACGACAAGTACGTAAACTATTGATTTCCTTATACTAGGGTCTCTTTGATCTCATTTTCATCCTTTCCTATTCACGTTTTGTGTGAAACGTTCTATAATATAATATGTATTACAGCATTCTATATTCGTGGAGTATTATTGATCATACGTAATTATTAAACGTTGCCTCTCTCTGAATCTAAAGAGTGAAAACAAGGTGAAAATATTTCACAGCATACCGATGTTAAATTTAGAGATTAAACACTAACTATTATCAAACTTAAAGAGAAAACCTTTTCGAAGTAGCAATACCATACATATATGCAAATTTTGATGTTAAAATTTAAACCAGCCTCTAAAAGTAAATCAATTGTTTCTATTTTTACACAGTAAACAGAGGTTAGTATTTCAACTGATAATTTTGATAATTTTCAGTCTTAAATGAAAAAAAATTACTTCAGAAACAGTTTTTTATCTTTTTTTTTAAATAGTCAGTTTTAGAGGGAAAATACGATGTGATAAAATCGGAAATCATCGAATATTTTTAATGTTCCCAATAAAAAAAAACCTATAGAAAAAAAAAAAGAAATTAATTCAAAAGTTTCAAAGGATAGTTGAGTGTAGTACAGAAATTTTCAACAATGTTCCATATGCAAATTTATTTTATTTATATATAAATTATAAGGGTATGGATTTATAGGTATATACTTTGAGATTTGTTCAAAATCCCGACAGTTCAACATCCCTACTGTTTAAAATCCTGACAGATCAAATTTCTAACGGTTTAAATAAAATTGAAAAGTTGAAATGTGTCACTCGTGCATGAAAGCAATTTCAGTTTCAAATCTGAGCATTTCTACTATCTTAACTTTTGATCACATTAAAACATAAAAAAAAAATCAACATATTTGTAATAGCAATACATTTTATTTTTTATTTTTATATTTATTTTGATTTTAGAGATTAATATTGTATTACAAAATTTAAATAAAATACAAATTAATAAAAGGCGATTTCTGATATTTTATGTATCTTAGATTTATATTTACTTATAAAAATAATAATTACGAATATATCAAATATCACATTCTACATATTATTATTTTAAATACCTACGAATAAATCCTCAGTTTGTTTGATATAGTGATTGTACATAATTTATTACCTATTAATATCATTATTATTATTATTATTATTATAAACTGATGACTACTGTCACCTAACCCGTCAATAATGATTTGTATCGTTTCAGGGCGTCCGGACAGTCTTGAAAATTGTACCGTTGTGAACCAAACCTCGGCGTCGCTGTTGGTCCGGTGCCAGCCGGGCTTTGACGGCGGCCTCAGTCAGCGGTTCGTGATGGAGGTGTACGACCGGCACGGCCAGTCACTGGCCGGTAACGTGACGGCCGACCGGCCCGCGTTCACTGTAGGCAACCTGCCGTCCGGCCTGGGATACGACATCAGCATCTACGCGTACAACAGCCGCGGCACGTCCGATCCGGTCCAGTTGTACGCCTACACGCTCAAATCGGCGGAGAAACGAACCGGTTCGTATTGCAGACAATTCGCTCGTTTTATTTGCTTTCTATTCGGAAGAAAATCTATCCATGGAAAAAAAAAAAGATGTCCAAGGAGTATTATAAATATATGAGGTGTGACAAAAAAAAGTATGTGAGACTCGTGCAGGAAGACAATATTTCAGTCTTGGGCAAAATACAACACTCGTCTGTGGCTCGTGCCGTACACGTCGCCCGCGACTGAAACTGCCCTTGCCACACAATATACTATTTTGTCACACTTGCACTGAAAGTTTAATTTTCAATACGGATAGATGCAGTCGAATATGACTATTATCTGTCTAGTGGGCGGAAAAGACTACTTTACCACCCACGGGCCGAAAGGTTCTTTACTTCATGGAAAAAAAAAAGATGTCTAAGGAGTGTTATTAATATATGAGGTTGGGCTGTAAAGTAACTTTACCACCCGCTAGCATGGTGAGGTTTGTTCTAAGTTGTCCAAGGAGTACTATAAGTATAGAAGTTGTGATAAAAAATAATATGTGTGGCTCGTGTGTGAAGGCAATTGTCACCCGCGACTGAAATTGCTCACTTCCCACCCTTGCCACACAATATATTATTTAAAAATACCGTAGAGAGAAACCAGAAAGTGTCTACTACCACCCCCCCCCCACGATACACATACATAGTTAGACAGCGTACCTCACCATTCCAAAAATGACATGTGAAAAATATTCTGTAACGTTATTCATATATATATATATATATATATATTTTTTTTATTAACGAGACAATTCAAAAACAATTACAATACTAATAATAGAATACAAAATGAATTCATAAATTAAATTTTATCAAATATTTAAATTAAATTGTCAAATTCACTAATAACATGACAGTTTTTTCCTCAATTAACTCGCATATTTGCAATATTAGAATAGTAAGATAATTAAAACGATATCATAGGCTTTGCACATTATATAATACCATTAGGAGTAGCTACTAAAATGATTTATTATACACATTTTTTGTGAATATTCGATTTTATATTTTTTTTTTAGGCGTAATAACGTTGTAAAACCCGTAAAAAATAACGTTGAAATAACATTAAAATATGCTGAGTTATTTCGGAGAAGGTATGTTGTACGTATATGAGAAACCCCTCAAGAAGTAAAGCATATTGCAGAAGCTTGACGTTTCATTAAATTGTTGCACTATATAAAATATAAATAACAAGCTAAAGTAGCAATAATTAAAACCGACCGGAATTCGTGCTCGGGGTGGACGCAGATCCAACGGTTGATTACTGGGGGAAGGGGGTTTGGATTTATTAATGTGCCTTAAAGAGAATGTTTTTCGGAACGCTTTTGGGTTCATTTAGCCTTTACCGCTGTACGATTCAGATACCACGTTAATTAAATAAATAATTAAACTGCACTTATTTCGCATCGACCTTTTCAAAATATACAGGGCCGACTTGAAGACAGTGCAAGCTGTGCATGGCACAGACCCCCAACACACTGAAAGGCCCCGCGGTCCGTCGGCAATAACAAATTATCGGGAATTAATTTTAAAAAATTTAGTTTATTACGTTTGTCAAAAATATACTAATACGTTTTTATCGATATGTCATAAACAAATAGTGTAGACCAGCTCAATTATTTAAATGTGTATTATGCACAAGGATGGCCACAGAAAAAAAACCTGGGAAGTAGGCAAAGTCAAAAGTCAAAATCTATCGCTTTAAAAGTTCATTACTCAATTTTTATTAAACAATTTAACTCTTTGATTTTTAAAAACTTCTATTGTTTCTAAGCTATCATAGGGTGACTACTGACCATACGTCCTATTTTTTTACAGGATCGTCCTTAATTTCGGCTTTGTGTCCTGTTGTCCTGACAAATTTCTCTCAGGACACTTTTTGTCCTGTAATTTCAAGTATGTCCCATATTAATCCCGTTTTTTGACTTACTGTTGATTAAAAATTTTTGAAACAAAATTGTTGAATACAATAATGTAAGAATGTAGAAATCTTTTGGATACCATTAGATCAATTATAATCGTAAAATGAAAGAAAGTAAAGTATACAATATGCATGAATAAAGGATTTGAAGAAATTTTAAAAAGTATCAATTTAGTTTCATATGTTATTTTATGTTTTTCAAAATAATGTTTTTACGTGTTTAAATTTAATCTATAATAGGTAAATTAAAAATTATACTTTTGTCACGATTCAAAAACATAAATATATATATATATATGTAATAAATACTTAGTTATTTAAAAATATTATGAAAAATATTTTTGTCCTGTATTTTATTTTCTTAAATATGGTCATCCTAAGCTATCATAACACTCAACCCATTCCTTACACCTAAGATAATTTACTATATGAAATACATCAAATATATTGAATATAATATTCTATTTAGTACTAAATTATTCTATCTACAGTTATAATGTCACACTTATGTAAATGAAAATACGTCGTACAAAAAATGTCTTATAATTTTTTAGTACTTAGTTTACTAAAAAAATTCCTATTTTGAAAAAAAATTTCCAATTTTTGTTTTCACATTTTCAAAATTTCCTTAAGTCAAAATATTTCTCATATCTATCAATATTCTCATTATCTATCTATATTTAAATTTTCATAAAGTTTGGATTAATAAAAGATAGTTTTCTAGTCTTTTTTCCCAAATATTTGGTAGTTTTTCCCGAATTTTGAGAAAACAATTGAGAATTTTGAAAAATGACCTCTTTAAAACCCCATGTCGAGGCTTATTCAGTTTCAAATAGTTGCTAGTTAAAATGTTTGGACAAGTATTTCCGTACAAAAAAGTGTTAACAAAAAAAATAATAATAAACATCATTGTAAAAACACTAGCTTCTTCGCTTCGCTCAGAACTTAAAAAATTATAAATGCATTTTCAGTGTGAAGAAAGGAAAATCAAAACCCTAACTGGCTCTCTATACTCGTGATTGACCACTATTATACATAACTGATTCGGTTTTGAAAGTATTGTACCGTAAACAATGGATCAGTAACTTATATACCTAACGTAAAATCCGATAAGCGATAAACTGAGGCATTTAGAACTCATTTGTTTCACATCAGCCAACAGAATGATTATTCTGAAGTTACCGGAAACAGATCTGAGGGGATGGGTATTAGGTATAAGAATTAAAACCCTTTTCATAGGCAAAATCAGATGGAGTAATGAACCTCCATGGAATACTTCACTCTCCAAAGAACTTAATTAATTAGATATATTTATAGACTAGTGCATTAATTCGAAAATGCGTTTTAAAACCATGCAAATTTTTTATACGAGAGCGTTACATTCGGAGTTTTGTTCGGTTTTATCCATAATTTTCACCAACATTTATTAATAATACGTAGTTTTGTCTCCAACTTAAATACAGTTCACCTAAGTATTTAAAATATTTGCCATAGCAGCCGTAGTTGCAGGTCAATTCTTTCAACCCTATAAAGTATATAAGCAAACAAATTCATATCACGAAATATCATGGATAAATAAAAATGACAACTCAGAATTTCCTTCGATATTTTGGAACAGTGTTTTTTATTAGCACTAATAAAAGAATATTGTATTCTGTTTTTTTCAATGACCGCTAACCCTCGGGGTAATGTAATGAATTCCCCCCCCTTTTTGAATAATTTTTAGAACCACAATTTAAATTACTCTTTTTAATAACCATTTACTAAATTATATAGGGACCAATATGTGTTCATATTATCGTCCTTCATAAAATAATTTAATGTTTTAAGACGTTTATAGAAGCGGAATATTGCCCGTCGTACGTCATTTCCTTCCGCGGCCGTTGCAGTTATAATATAACGTTATTATAATAATTCCGTATTTACGCGCAGATATTAAACAAACTTTATATTATTATTATTATTATTATTATTATTATGACACATAAATTGTGACACGTCATATTATTTTCGTCTGTTACCGCCACCCGGCCGGCAGAGGCTTATGACTTCATATAATATGATAATATAATTATTATTATTATTATTATTATTATTAGTCCACGGAGTATAACACGTCGGATGGAATTATTTTCATCACCACCGCCCATAGGCTCTGTATATATATATGTATATGCCCCTTTGTTCCGGGCACGGGTTTTTGAGAGGTAAAGCTTTTAGACGTTTTGGATTACGGAGAAAAAAATAAAAAATAAAACCGCGCTTAAAAGTCAAAATCGTTATTGCGTTAGACAGCTGCCGGACCGCGGTGGCGGCGTTATAATATCGTAAAAACGCTATAAAATCGATGAACTCTCCGAAACAATTAGCGTCGCGGCCGTTTGAAAATTAACAATCACTCTCTCTCGGCTGACAAGATGAATACGATAAAATAAAATAATTTTTCGTCAGAACGGTTATTACCGTATACCATGTATGTATAATAATATAGTGACGTTATTACCTCTCGCGTATTCGCGTGAACATTCGCACCTCTTTAAAATGTTAATGAACGATTCGCGGAAGTTTCCGTCTCGAAATACGCTATAGCTTTTTAACGCCGAATTCCGATGTGAAAAATTTTTTGAAATTTTGTTTCACGTCAAGAATTTACTCTATTTTGCACAAGAACTGTTAGTTCACTGGGAAATCGTGAATTCCGAAATCGCTTTTAAAAGGAATGCTATATACGTTCGTTGGTACGATACAAAGTAATTAGTTTTAATCTTTGGATAAATATTTCAGCACCTTACGAAATAAAGATTTATTATTCTTATCAGCCCAAAATGATTACTATAGTGTACGGATACTTAATATTATATACCCACTAATACCTCATGAATTATGTACCTAAACCTAATTATTTATATTTATGCGCCAAAGTGGCAAAATATGTCCGTAAATACTACTTGTTCAAAAAAAATTATATAAATTCGATTTTTTTGAATTAGAATTGCCTAGGATACCTACTACTTAGATAGAAATTACAGTAATATTATTTATTTACTTATTATTATCACCGCAATATTAGTATGTATAAAAAATAATATTATCTGAGTGAATTTGAGAGTATAAATTGAGCAAACTGAAAATTATCATACGCGTATAATATGACCTATAATATCCCTCTCTCAAAACGTTTGTTTGGGTGAATTTAATACTCCTCCGTAACTTATTCCTTTATTTTATTGAGATTAAAACTCACTATGATTGACCACTACAGGTGAGGTTAAGAATTCCTAAGTTAAATATGTAGAGACTATAAAATACTTAGTTTATCAACGTTAAATATTAAATCAAACGAAATTGTAATTGTAATCGAATTATATAATAAATAATCTTAAAAAAAAAAACATAAGATGGCGATAAAACATAATAATATAATGACAATAGCAACCTTCTCAATTGTTCGTAAACTATATAAATAAATCATAATATTTTTCCTCACTTTCTCCGATTTTTTTTCAACTAACCCTTGTAAATTATTCGACCTATGTACCGAGTTTCAAAATGATTGATTGGACAAATTTTCTTGAGATTTTTAGTTCCTTTATATTTTATCTTTATTTATAATTTAATATTCTAAAGGAGAATGTTTATTAATTGACCAAATTTCAAAATTAAAATTTCCATTTTCTACCAAAAATTTAGTGGGTAAATTAAATAGTTAAAGTTTGTAGAAACAGAATGTAAAAGCAACTAAAAATGAACTACCAGTATACTCTAATATTAAACGCTTTAAATGCTCGTTTGTCATAAAATATTTGTTTAATAATAAGAATTTTAATATTAAATTTAATGTTCATAAACAAATGAAATTTTGTCTTTTTTCGGCTATATGTATAAATGTATAATTATTAAGAAAACTATACTAAAAAATTCAAACAGGAAAAAAATTATAAAAATTGTTTTAGTTTTCAAAGTGTTTCAATCAAAATATGAATGCAATCAAATTTATGCGTTATACGGTATTAAATATAGATTTTTTTTGTGTGGGGTGAGTGGCTTAGCCCCCTCAGTTTTTTCCAGTATATATTTAGAGTGAAAAATTTCTCTCTACATCTTTGTATTGAATCATATAACAAATAAAATATATTTCTGTACCTTTGTAGTACACTATAACACTCATAAAAATTATTTTCCAGTAACACCAATCAATACATGAATTAAGTCTAAACATTTTATGTTACAAGTCGAATATATTTTAATTATTAGTCAACCCGTTAGTTAGTCATAAATCGGAAATTTAATTTTTCCATTGTGTTCTTGAGAAAAATTTGAATTCGAAAAATTCAACTCTAGCTGCGCCAGTTGACTTAAAAGAGAGAATAGTGATAATTTTTAAAATCCATATATATATATATATACACACGTGTGTGTGTGTGCATATATAGAAATTACACTTGCCATTTGAACACAGATACTACGTACGATCTTTATCGTCTGCTAGAATTTCTTACGCGCTAGCCACTAAGTGTAGCGTATGAGTACATCTCGTCCTGCCGGTGCCGGTATATACATCCGCTTCGACCGCCGCGCCGTCGACTAAACACAAAGGGCGCGAGAAAATCGAATAAGCTCGCCTATTGCTTCACAAATGGCGTTCTCAATTGAAATTTATTCCGGGCCAATAGTCATTACTTAAAAGAATACACACTCCGACCGTGTATAAGCGCGTGTGTGTACTTTATTGGTATAAATATATATATATATATATATATTATACGAGGGCACGTCTTCTATTCCAGTCACGTAACGGACTGTGGCATCGGAGAGAGCTAACAATAGCTGCAACGAAGAATACCTATTTATATATATATACCTACACTCAATTACGTCCGGATCATGCGGGGTAAGAAAAGTGATGATCAAAAATGAGAAATAGTGACGGGGTTACCCGAGACGTAACAACGAGTTCTTGTCGAATGCCAATAACATATTACCAGAGATCGCGCGCGGGCCATAATTAGATTAACCGTGGGCAACGGAAAGTGCGTACCCACGTATAGATAATAATAATAATAATATATATATATATATATATATTTGTAGGCTGATAACCATCGATAGTATATTATGGTATAGATTCGGTAATAAAATTTAGTACCACGGTCTTATCCGGCAGCGTATAAATGCCCGCCGTTAAAGCATACGTCTAGATTTTTAATATTTTACTCAGAGGTGGTAGCGAGAAGGGGTTCAATCCCTTTCCGTTGATAAATACCCGATGGAAAAACTTACGTTTTTTCGAGCGATAGTAAACTCTACCAAAAATTAGGTACGTAAACTCATCATAAACGGTTAAGAAAACAGGTAGCAGGTAGTGTGAACGAAGCCTCACCAATCATTATATTATATTTTAAATTCTAAGCGGAGAGTTGAAGCTTATGATTTTAGAATGATGTTTATTTTTTTCTCTTTCTGTAAACACTTTTTCGTATAGAAATACTTGTCCAAATATTTCGATCAGTAACTATAGAGATCATTATCCTATCCGAAGAGTGAAAAATACTAATGATTGTTTCATTTTATATATGACACGTAAACTACTTAAATACCTATACTACAAATATATGCCCATAATATGTACCAAACATTTTCCCCCCCTCCCCCCCCGAAAGGCTTGGCTAAGGGTGAAAGAACTAAAGCTGCCACTGATTAGTACGCATAAATTATAGTATAATATATATGTAGTAAAATATGTATTAAAAAAGCCATGGAAGAGGATCTGTCCTTATGATCCGACCCCATAAATACACACCTGACCCTCCCCGGTTACGACACTGTACTTAATTGATAAAATCAAATGGTATTCGAATTCTAATGAAACATGAATAAATTACAATTACGTATTCATTTTTTTTTTCCATGACACTTATGATTTATTTCTGTCCATAGCTGTGACACCATCAGGATTTCGCTTCTCTCCCATGTTAACTGTGATCGCGGCCGGCTGTGTCGCGTCTGTCCTGTCCATCGCGTGCATCATTGCCGTGACGGTAATCGTGCAGCGGAAGCGAAGCCGGCGCCGCCGCCGACAGCGGTCCAGCGACGAGTCCAAGACGGCCATCGACGACGGAGCGGTCGGCGGATCCGATGGAGGCGACGGTGGCGGAACAGCAGGCGCTGGCGGAAACGAAGGCGCAGGAAGTGGTTGTGGAGGCGCGGACGGCGGCGCCGGTGGAGGCATAGGCGTGGGTAGCGGAGACCGTCACCATCAGCGAGCGGACCCGGTGGACGATGGGCTCGAGAAGAATCCCGACATCATACCGCACGACAACGGTAGTTAATCGTTTATTTTAGGTTTTTTATTTTTTCGACGTGATACCTGTTCAAAACCATGATGTGGATAGATGAAATGATAATCATTATTTTCTATTTCAAAGCGATTTTTATTATAAATTATACAATGAAGTTATTTTCAAATATAACTATACCTGCATGGCCCAAAATAAATCAACAAAGTTTTTCTGATTAAAATTGTCTAATTAAAAATGCGTGACAACGACAATAATGGTACTAGAAACATAAAAAAAAAAAGAAGTATTAGGGATAATACAAATAAAATTTGCCAAAAATGTATGATCGTGCACCATAATTTATTTATTTTAACTCATACTATAAAATCTTAATAATTCAAATAACTCAATTAAAATTAATAAAAATTAATTTAATTAAATCACTTATATAAGAGGTGCCAAGCTTTTTCCAAATAAATCATTGGTAGAAACAGAAACATATTGTGAAGTCTTCACGTACCTTTTGCTCTTTTAAATTCAATTCACAAATACTATACACACACTTTTTCAACTGACTTCGTCGAAAAATGTCATCTAGTAACTTTTTGGATAAAAAAAATGTCGTCTCCTTGACACTCACAAAGAAATTATTTTCAAGAAATTGTCAATAGTTTTTCAACGCGTGATATCACAAAATTTCAGTTACGGACGTTTGGCAATTTTTACGTTCTCGTGGAATATTTATAATAATATGAGAAAAGAAAAGTACACAGAAAACGTTTTATCTCGCGCACGGCGAGACGGAAATAAATCATTTTTTTACCCGTTTCGAACATTCACTCCGCAGTGGCAGAATATCGTAATAACAATATTATAATATTGTGGACAAGGCGCACGTTTTCACGAGTCTTTTTCGACCCATTCCGTCCATCGTAAACGACCGATCCACCCCGTCGCAATGTGTGTACAGATAATAATACATAATTCTTATGGTTTTAGCGCGTCGCCCGTAACAGTAAACGCAGCATAATATTAGTATCGACGACAAACGTAAACAAGGTTTCCCCGGGATTCAAATTACTATATATAAACAATAAACCAGGGGTGAATAAAATTACAACAAAGGACCGAAAAATATTTCACATTTAAAGCCCAATCCCTCGTTAGTCGCACGCATACAGAGGTACAAAATCTATTCAGTTTAAAAATTCGCGTTTTTTCATACGAGCAATATGACTAATTGATATTTTCACGGCCGTGCCCGACGTTTAAACACTCGGTCCTTCAGAGTGATAACAAACAACAATATTCGAATACTATGACACGTCCCCGTACGGCACAGTTTTAACGACCGCGAAAAATATATATTATGCTTCGCTGCACTTTAATTAAACTTGGCCCGGCACTGTGTAGACACGCATTAACGGCGCGAGAATAAAACCCGTTTGGGCATATTCTCTTCTTCTTTGTATCCCCAGATTATTATTATTATTATTACTTCGCCGCCGTGTTTTTATTTCTCGGTTGCAGTCGAAAGTGATCTCGGGTTTTTCTCTTACCGTGAAATTAATGAATTGTCGCGATTTATTACGATGTTGTTCAATTAGCAAAAAAAAGAAACAATTTTTCCCCCCGAGGCACACATATTTATAAACCCTTGACGAAAAGGAGTACACAACTCGAAGTTCGTATTTTATTTGTCTCGAAAACTTTTCAAAATACAGCGCACACTTACTGTTTTCGGTTTTTAGTTTCGTGTTTTAACACCCGCCCCCCTCTCATTTATATTATTTTCCATCCGGACCGAACGCGATAAAATTTTACGGATCAACGGAATTACATTTGGTAATCACTTAGAAATTCAATTTTCAACGGTTTTTTAGATTCTGAGTAGAGCGAAAAAGCTAGTGTTTTTACAATGATGTTTATTTTTTTTCTGCAAACACTTTTTTTCATAAAAATACTTGTCCATGGTTTTAAACGTTTTGATACGTCTTTTTAAATCAGAATTTGCCCCTAGATGGGACTTTTGAGAGGTCGTTCTGCCTCTAAATATGTTTACACCCTCCTTTGTAGATTTTCAAAAACCCCACACCCCAAATATAATGGAATATAATACAAAAAAAAAAATATATATATATATACATATACATGTTAGCTTTATTGAATGTAATTCCGTTAGTCTGTAAAAAAACTAGTTATTCTATAGAATGGCGGACGTTTTCTGCTAATATATTAAATTAACGAAAAAATACATATTTTGACTAGTTATTCTACATAGTTACTAGGTATTATATAAACTAAAGATTGCAATCTAATGTTTAATATAGATACCAATTTTTTAGATTAGAAATCAACTCTTTGTGGTATTTAAAAGAGGTCGTTTTTCAAAATATTTAGATCTTTTTTTCAAAAACTACCGAAAAATTGAATGAAAACGGTAAAATATTCCGTTTCATAAACTAATTGTATTAAGTCATTACTTCCAAACCTAAAGGACTATACTTGAAATGTTTACCTATTATCAACAATAGTGTTATACAGACGGAAATTAAAAAAAAAAAAGTTACTTTTGGGATGAATATAGAATTTTAATTCTGGAATAACGTTGTTTTTGTACGAATTGAATGTTATTTATGATAGCTATAAACTATAATAATATATTAGCTAATACCTAACAGTTTTTTTTTTATTATTAACTAGGTAGATAAATCATTTAATTCATACATTAAACAAGCAAATTTAGGAATTTTATAAAATAACTGGATAATTATATTAACTATTTAAATTATAATACAGAATTAATTAATTAATTATGAAAAGCAGCATACATTTTATTAATATCAAATAATATGAAAAATAATTATTCAATTTTTTTTATGATCCATATTTTGACAGTGTTTAGACATAAATATAGTATATTTATGCTGAGGCATTAAAAAATAATAGTTTTTTGAAAACACTATTTCATGACGCGAACAGTTCACTACTTTTTCATCGCTTGTAAATTAATATTTTGTTTGGAGACTCCATTGTACACAACAATTCGCTTTCGATTTACAACTTCCGCATTAAAATAAATAAATAAATATCGCATTTAATGTTCCAATGGCCTCTGCTTAATGCTTCGACCCGACCGTTATAAATTCGTAGGCACATCGCTTCGTAGTGGTATCTGTTGTTTATATTACTCGTAACTCATAAGATACTCAAAGAATGTATGAACATTATACGGCCACTAAACAATATTAGTTAATTTCCACGACCCGAACCAGTGCCGCCTTATTTTTTTTTTTTCATATATCGTTTAATGGCCTTGTTTACCGTCGCTACATACTATCACCCTATTGCGTCTTTCGTTTTTACAATGAATCGTATAATGTTTACTACCTATAAATTACTATCGTATTGTGTACAAATTGATTTGTAAAACGAGTGCAATTATTTGTCCATAGATTATCTAGACGAAGACGAGAAAGCGTTTGAACGATTAAACAGCGGCAGGATGTACTCGTCGCGTATGGTGGACGCGGAAGCATGCAAACAACAAGTAAGAAATTAAACCGGATGTTTCCGACCTTTTATGTTCTATTACATTTTTATAGACTCAAGACTCCCAATATTAAAAAAATATATATTTATATGTGATTATTTTTTTTCCTAGTTGAAGGGTACATTACTTTGGAAAATTAGTTTTTAATGATTAGTTTTGTCCGTCTTATACTTAAACACGATTATTTTAGATTTTTATTATAATATTGAATTACTTTATTTTAAAACTTAATTGATATTAGCTACAAAACTTTAACCTCAAAAGTATAATGTTAGATTGGTCACCTTTATTTTTATCTAAAAAATATTTTGAATTAAATCAAACCTAACGAGGTTGGGAAATATAATAATATCTTAAATGGTCACGAGTTCTATTGTGATATCATAGTATATAATACGAAACATCAGTTTAAAAGTCGAATTAACTATGACGAAAAATTTCTTAAAATAAAGAAATATCTAATATAGTCATTTTATATTATATGCATTTATATGCAACTTAAAGTTTTCAATCCAATAATAATATTTAATTCTTCAAGTATTCTAAAAGTGACTAAAATTACATGTCATATATTTATGTTTTTGAATTTCAAACTCTGTTCAGTTCAGGCCGGTTTGATTTTAAGTTTTCACCCTGACACGCATAATCTGACTAAATCTTAACTAATTCGAATTCACAGTGGTAGTATAATAAAATTGACAGCGTATACCCGCATACGCGGTGTCTAACAAAATTAGATGCGATAATGAACTGTGGGCGGACGACTCGTTAACACGCGCCTGCGCAATAGGTAGACGGGAGGAGAGCAATTTCGGGAAAATTGTTACGGCAGTGTTTGTGTGCAAACATAAATTACGCACCGAGATCCGAATGAATGAGTAAACGTTTATGCATTAAGAAGGTACATGTATATAGAATACAACCTTAGCCGAATGATGAGAAAATCCTCACAAATTCCTAATCCCCGTACATGGAGTACATGGGACATTACGTCCAAATACATCGGTATTTTCGCATAACGATTTTAGTGCTCAGAATGAAAACAACTACGGTAATATTACGCACGACAAGGGGATGGAGATTAAGACATTTTTTTAGAAATCGGTTCGAACCGTTTTTTATAAGATTCATTGAAAAAAGACTCTCGGAGGCATTGTTTCGTTTTTCGACTTTTAATGTCGTTCAATTTTTTTAAAGTACTTTAAGCCACTATCATTTTCCAAACCTATTTATTTCACGACTCCATTTGAATATTTTCAGAAAAATCTCACCCCTCTCCTCCCCTTGTAAAAATTATTGTTGAAAATATTTTTCAATTTTAATGTATATGTATATAAAAATAATCACATATGTAAAATTAATGTCTACATTAATAATTTAGTACTTCGTCTAAGTTCTACGCCCATTTACACAACTAGGGAGCTAGAAACGGCTCTCAGTTCTATGCATGCCCTAAAATTTCTTTGAAATAAGGTTTTCTTTCGACATAACTTCTAAATTAAAGTAACAAATAAAATATTTGTAAATGTTTTTTTCTTGTACTACACAAAAATTTGTTACCAATAACATATTTTAATCCTATTTTAGAAAAATCATGTAGAACCACTCTTAATAATAATTGATAAAGCTGAATGATCTCCAATTTTAAGTGAAAAATTAAGTAAAATTTAAAACTTATATTAACCCCTGACTCAGGGATGGTAAAAAAATTATTTGGAATTATAGAAGGGAGTGATGGAGTTTTCAATTAAAATTTAACCCCTCAGAATTTTAGCTATATACTATATTTAATTTGATATTATTAACATTTAAAAATTAAAATAGTCATAAATGTTGCGGCCATCGAGGGTTTGAAAACTTGGTCCTCTTTTATTGCTTATCTCAGCTCTACAGCGATTTCCAAACTTTATGACACGGCATCACATCACTGCGTTTGTTTTCGATTCGTCTACAAATATTTGATTACAATTTAAAATACTTTTTCAATCGGTCTCTACTCCGTTGCTGCTCTTAGACTCACATGTCCGAATTCGACGATTTAAGTGTCACTAACACAATACTATATAATAATAAATTATAATATATTATCATGTTTCTATATGCATACATTCAATATATTTATTGACCATCTATGGAAAACATTTCTCGACCTGGTTTTTTGTCGTAAGTCTGTGAGCTCATACCCGATGTTATGTTTTTTAAAAAGAGAAGATCGTTAATCTACCATGCGATCTCTCCGGTACCAGCAACTCTATACGACGAATCTGACCGGCTAAATAACTGGTATCCGGTGAATTGATCGCGAACAATTGATCGCCGGTGAATTGATCGCGAGTGAATTGATCGTGGACACAATTGATCGTAGGTGCAATTGATCGCCAAAATAAAAACTTATTTATATATAATAATGTTTTGAGCTTGCCGAATCTATTTATCATTTTAT
>JAIPRM010005650.1:0-20141 GCA_025469315.1 Stegophylla sp. TES_Ste_2020 | reverse complement strand
TGCTAGCTTGGATCCCCCCTCCACTATCGTGAGGGGAGGTCGATTCGCAGCCGTGACATCGGCGGCTACATTCGTCTTTTTCCCCTCCTCTGCTAGCTTGAATCCCCCTTCCACTATGGCGGGGGGGAGATCGATTCGCAACCGTGACATCGGCGGCTTTACTCGCCTTTTTCTCCTCCTTTGCTAGCTTGGATCCCCCCTCCACTATGGCGGGGGGAGATCGATTCGCAGCCGTGACATCGGCGGCTTTTCTCGGATTTTTCTCCTCCTCTACTAGCTTGGATCCCCCCTTCACTATGGCGGGGGGAGATCGATTCGCAACCGTGACATCGGCGGCTTCACTCGCCTTTTTCTTCTCCTTTGCTAGCTTGGATCCCCCCTCCACTATCGTGAGGGGAGGTCGATTCGCAGCCGTGACATCGGCGGCTACATTCGTCTTTTTCCCCTCCTCTGCTAGCTTGAATCCCCCTTCCACTATCGCGGGGGGAGATCGATTCGCAACCGATCTCTCAATTCCGTCGCGTTCGCTGATCTTTCGTGAGCAATCTTTTCCGGATTTCAGCGCTCCCACGGCGCTTTCCGCCGCTCTAGTCCCCTGCTTCAACGTTACCGTGGTCCTATTGGTTATGCACGACAACGTAAAGGCGTTCGGGCGGTATCCCTGTAACGCGTCGCGTGCCAAAGTGGTCATCAACGTGTAGGTCCGTGTCAATTGTACCGTAAACCCGTCGGCGGTCGGACGGGGGAGCTGCTGCGAAGCAGCTGACGTCCTGAGTATCGATGGCCAATCAGTGATGGATCTCACGCCGAGTTCAAGAGATCTCGCGTGAGATGCTGATAACGAGCCTTGTTGGCTCGCGTATGACGGCGCTAGTGATAAACCACATGAGCTCACATGAGACGTTGACGATACGCGATATGGTGTCTCGTAATAAGGAGCCGGCGATATGTCACGTGGACTTCTGTAAAGCACTGAATCCTCTCCTGAATATCTGCTTACCGCCATCTGAAATTATGTGAAAACTGAGTCAGTAGCGTAGCTGAAGCTCCACCAAGGAGGGGGCGATTTGCAAAATATTATTCTTAGCCTAAAATATTTTTTCATCATTCTTACATAATAGAACGTTTGTTATCTTTGCCGTCCAAATTTTCGACAATAATTGTGCTTTTATACATTCAGTATCCTCAAGATTAGTAAATAAACCATAGAACCATGTTATATTCATACAATTAATAATATAAGTATAGCTCGTTTTTGTGTAAAATTCGTTATTACGACAAAAATAAAAAAAAATTATTGTACATATCTATTATTATAAATTTATAAATGAAACAGGTATTTTATAAAAAATAATGTATCATAATTTGTTTAAATATCGTAACTAAAAAAAAAATCATTGTTGTCAATGACAAATTGGATAAATTTTAACGAGTGTTTCTTAATTTCACTCAAAATAAAATTTTAAATTATGTATTATTCACTCATATTAGTTCAAGTATCAAAGTATAGTTTTTTCCCCTCCCCTCAAATACGCCACTGAACTGAGTACATTTACATAATATGTGACTCGTGGCTGACTATTGCGGGGGATCGAAATATTATTCAATAACGCCAACCCCTCCCTCCCTTCCATATAATACTTCTCTCAATGACAATATTAATTACTGTAAAAAAATTGTTAATTAACAAAAATAAGCGTATGAAAAAAAGATATAGTATCGCTGAAAATATACTCAACAATATCGGATTTCCCCGCGGAGTCCAAAATTTCTCTCAAAAAAACTCATGAAAAATCTAACAGTGAGATATTACAAACCGTGTGATATAAGGGGCGTGGATCTAAGAATTTTTATTGTATTGTAATCTAAATGGCTTTTATTGATATTTAAAAGTTTCGGATTTATGATTTTGAGTAGTGCAAAGAAGCTATTGTTTTCACACAATATTTTAATTATTTTTATCGAAACCCTTTAATGTATAGTTATACATATGGTCGTTAATTTTTGGTCGTAGCCCATTCGGCTCCCGTTTCTCTAAACGGCTCTCGTTTTACAAAAAGGTAAATTCCTAAACGGCTCCGGTTTTTTACAACACAAGTTCCTTCCCACTTTATACAGACAGACTTAGTACTGTATCAAAAGAGATGTGGTTCAAATGTCTTGGTATACACTATGTAAATGATTAAAATTATATGAAAAAAGGCGTATAGTATAATATTACATTTCAAATTTTTAACGTTAAAAAAATATAAAAATATGTAAAAAATGTATGAATAAAAATGTTAAAAAAAAAAAAAAATCATATATCAGGTAAATTTGCTAGGCACAATTTTTTTATATAGTCTATGCGTGCTATTTTATTTGATGAAAAATCGTAAATGATTTTTTCGACGAGCTCTTGTTTTTTTTTTCGATTTCGGTGTATTAAAATGATTTGGAGCTTTAATTTGCGTTTCAAATTGTATTGTAGAGTTTGTAATTATACAATTATACCTGTTTGTATATTTTTTTTCGACAGGAGCCGTTTGGAAATTTACCTGTTCGTAAAACCTTTTTTGATGGGAGCCGTTTGCGATCCGACGTAATTTTTCCTCTATTAATTGCAAAATTAAGTAAAAAGGTCAAAATATACCGTAAACGAAATTCTCGTAAAATCAATTTTAGTAATTTCGCCACAATACCAAAACGATAGAACCTTCGGTATAACTATAGAATTTCATTATTATTTTGTGGTATTTGAAAGGTTTCATCTCGTTTTAATTCTTGATATTATTATTTAATAATATAACATAACCTCACTTACGTATATCATATTTATGTAATCACAATTTACTTATTGTAATTTGCACTACCAATAAGTGTATTTAGGCGCGTGTGTGATTTGACCAAATTTGTATAAATAAAACATGTATTTTACGACTCATCTAAAAATTAATTTTTGGTAATTTTCACCCAGGAAGAAAACAAAATGAAATAATGTGTACCGATTATCAAACTGAAATGTTTTTACGTTGCACAGTGATTAGAGGTACGTATGTAGATTTGGCAGAGCGAAGCGACGGTGTCAAAATACGTTCAGAAACTGTTGATAATTAATTTGAACTCGAAATGTCGTGGTACAATTTTATAAATATTCGATACGGCGGGTAATAGTGTTTGGCACAAATCAGTTATTTTTTATTTAGTTTTGTATGGCGTAAATTTTAACCTTGAAAAGTGGAGCAAATCACCAAAATTTAATTTTTAAAAGTGGCGTAAATTATATATATATTGAAGGAGATTGTTTTTGGTTCAAATTACATATTATGCTCCCTGCGAGCTAATAAGCCACGGTGCGGCGTTCACGCAGACAGATGGAGTACTCAAAAATATAGCTAAACGGGATACGAGTCGTGGTAAAAAATCTGCATGTGCAGAGGGGGTGTAATATGATTTTTAGACATTATGTTTTTTTGCGCATACCTCTGATTGTGCCGTGTGGCGAAGTTCCTTGCTCTCGCAATCAGTTGGTTCCGTGGTAACATCCTGCTCGTCTCCCCGGTATAGATCGGGCGTTTCGGAATCCTGGTTCATCTCTTCCCAACATTTTTTATGACATTTGAACGAACAGTCTGAAACAGAAAACGTTGTATGAAAATCTACAGGTATAACGCGATAACGTAAAAATCAGTTCTCAAGACTTAATATATAATATATATATGTTACGGACAATGTACACATTTCCCGGTCAATGTGGTCCTGCCCGGGCAATATGAACCAAGAATATTATATGTAATATCATAATGTAATTTTTCTAATAAATTTAATTCAATTATGGATTTATTATATTATTATATTGATGGTATGAAAAAAAAATTAACTAATATCATTAACTAATTAATGATTAGTTTTTAATTAATTAAACAAAACTAACCTGTTATAATATATTATCTATGGAATTATTATATTATCTAATTAATTAAATTTCTAAATCTTATTATATTATAAATGTTTTGATAAAAAAAAAAATAAATAAAATTATCAGTATTATTATTTTAATTTTAGTATAAACTATAATTGTATTATTAGGTATCTATTTATTTACACAAGGTTTAGAAGCATGACCTTTGGAATTGCATAGTCTGTCTGATTTTCTACACTATTTATAGTACATATACATACATATCTACACTATATGTGTATATAGCGTGTTTCAAAAATCTCATAGTTTTCATTGATAATATTCTTGGTTCACATTGCACGGGCAGGACCACATTAACCGGGCAATGTGTACATTGCCCGTAACATATTTATAGTATTAGTATATAATCTGTAAATCTTTTTCTCTCAGACACGTTTTCAATACCTTAAATTATCGCATATTTTACAGATTTCGTGCATTTTCTCTGCTATTTTCTCGGTAATTCTATTTTTTTTGCTTTCTACTCATTTTCAGTGATCAAAACGAACTCGGACCGTTACAAAATAATGATCGACTCTTTGATTCGTTACGGGTTGATCAAAAAAATATTCTTTACTCAACTCATTATATGCGAGGAAAAGTTTTTAAAATTTTTCTACACTACTCTCGTATTATACAATTGAAAAATAAAATACAGTATTAGTACCGAGCGTTGAGCGTGCAAACGAAAGAGGAAATCAAACGTCTTTATAATTTGAATTAAATTTCAGACGTTTTTTCGTAAATATGGAATTGAGATTTTGGAAAACGTATAATACAGTTTTAATATTTGACATTTTCAGCTTTAAGAACACAATATTATAGTGTATATTGCTTAGTTTTTAATATTGCTATTTGACTCGATTCCTAGATGTAACAATAATTAAACGACTCGCATTGCGTACTTACCCTTGCATTTATATATAGACAGTGGCCAATATCTGTTGCCGCCACATACGTCGCATTTACGGCAGAATTTTAACAAGCTCCTTTTTTTTCTCATGCAATGCTGGTGTTGCGTCTCACTGTTAATCGTATAATACAATTAATATACAGCATGGTTTTGATGTGGCTTGTAAAAGCGACTTGTTGACAAACCGTTTATCAAAGATTTAAATGATCAAAAATTTTTAAAATCTCACTTGTTTTCACGTATGTCTCCTTCCATGATGTTGTACACTTTGCAATTGATGATATTTCAAATCGCAAACAAATTCGAAAATACGAAACTGATATAAGACAATGAAAATGATTCAAAATATTATATCGATTATATGTGTAGACAAACTGGTTATGAATATGCTATGTATAACATGTACCAAGATTGACTCCACAAAAAATAATGAAATGACTTTGTTAAATCCGTTTGATTACTTTATTGCGAAAATCTAAAAAATATCCATAGAAACAGTTGTATATCATGTTGTTATATCATGTGTATGTTTGTATTTACTGGCTACAATGTAATATTGTATCCTGAATAAAATACAACGTTGAATTATCAAATTATCAGTTCTACTTAAGACGCTTAAAATAATTCGAATGTCATAAAAATCAATTAAAAATGTCCAAGTATAGCGTTTATTTTGTATATTATGTTTTCAAATTAGGTACAATAAAGTCATTTATATTACTCGTTATATTAATACGTACGTATTTATTGATATGCTGTCATGTCATGATACACTATTACAGCCAGAGTGGCTATACGGTGGATCGTGATCGGTAGATCTTGGACGATTACACAGTCGATCTCTGTCACGTCTTAAAATCGTCGCGTGAACACGCTATTATATTAAGGTCATGAATATATTCAAGCCATCGGAAAAAAATATAGAGTCTTTTATTTTCCATATATAATTTCTATATTCTACACTTAAATTGAAAAATAAAACTGGCTAACAGGTAAAAAAAATAATTTTAATAAAATGGTTTTTGTAAAAGTAAAAACTGATATTATTATAATAAAAAATTCGGACATAGTTCGCACGAATGGGTATTCTTCGCCCAACGGGTGCGATTCTCTTGACGGGTGTATTGAATTTTAAAAAGAAACGATAAATCATTTCTACAATGAAACGATTCTGAACGAGGGAAGTTAATAATATAAAAAATAAATGAGAAAAAAAAATGTTAGAAAAATGTCCAAAATTTGTATTCTAGTGTGGCTATCCACACTAGAATACAAATTAATCAAAACAAATACAATCATTTTGTTAACGGGAAAGTAAATAATAAACAAGACATTTTCAAATATTTGTTTAAAAAAAATTTTATGAAATAATATGCGCTAATAAATTTAAAAAATCGATAATATGCCAAATATACCCTTACATCCGAAACATGCACTATTCAATTTCATATTTTGATTACCATTGTTATGAAACGGATTTTTATCTCACTTTGCATGTTTCCCTATATAGCAAAAAAAAACACGCAGTTGCATGAACTTACAAGTCCTGGTCATTAGAGTTCATATATTCGTTTGACATAAACAAAAATAAACGTAATATTATCCGTATAGTCGTTATGTAAACGTCTGAATAACCGATGCTAGTTTGTAAGTATTCGTACAACGTAGGAGTTTTGCCGGGACCTTAAATTGATTTAAATCAGGTTTGTCGTTATAACCGATCGCTACCGTATTTTTAAGTATGAATCCGTGTGCAAATGAGAAAACCACTTAGTGAAATAATAATAAATTATCGTGGAATTAAAATTTGACTTAACTGACCAAGTTTTGGGTTTACGGGAATAGCTGTGGGAATCGTTGAAAATCATAAACAGACAATAATATCAATTCGATACGTTTCTTGAATAATAATAATAATAATAATAATAATAAACTATTGTCGAATCCGGGTTGTTTATGGCTCGATATAATGCAAAAGAAATATAATATATTATTAAGTACGAAATTTAATAATTCAGACTTTTTGGTAAATAAAGAGTTCCAAAGAAAGTCGCAATAACGTTATATTTTTTTTTTTTTTTACTATAATTTATGGCTTCGATAAACTTTTTTTTTTATGTCGCGTACAGAATACACTTTAGTATTATTCCAATTGTGTGTGTGTGTGTTTGCTGTATGGATTTAAACTGTCGTGACGTTGGATTCGGTAAAAAAAAAGTTTGATTCAAGTAGCACGTGCAGTGATTTACGATTTATAAACCGTATACACGTATATTATTGCTCGTTTAAAACGGTACATAAAAATTATGTTATGGTTAATACGTGTGTTTTATTTAAATTGTTTCAGGGTATTAGCTGATAATCCCATTAAAGTGATACATCCTGTTGCGTTTCAGAACAACACACGATTAAAACGGCTGTAAGTATGCATAGCATAATATTATACGTTTATAATCATCTAGAACACAACACGCGACGTATTATTATTATGCGGTGCAAGATAGCTTTAATGTAATAAACCAGAGTTTAATTCATACGATTTTTTTCCGTTTTCTATGAAACATATCGATTTCATGATTTTAATTTTAAATTTGTTTAACAAAATCAGTTTTTTCTTTTTTTGACTTAAGTTCAAGAAAAATTTTAATGGCGTTGTGCAAAAAGAAACCATCCCACAAATTTCTATTTAGGAATAATTTGATGCTTTACAAAAAGACATATATAACATTATTTTTAAAGTGAAACTACTTAATATAATAAATAATGTATTCATTTCATTTAAAGTATATTTTCTTGGTATTAAGTATAATATATATATATATGGTTTATAGTATATTTTCTATTTTTACAAGTAGGTAGTTAGGTTTTTAAATAATTTTTGATTCTAATTAGTCACTAATTATGTTTTATTGATTGAGTTATTAATTATATTTGTTTTATTTATCATACAAATTTTGTTTTTTTTTTTAATTTTCATACTATGGATAATAATGTAGATTGAATAATGATTTTCAATTTTTTAGAAACCGATCAAGCTGCTTCAACTGATTTGTTATGATATTTTTTTCATATACTGACCTCATCAATAAAACTATATGGCATGAATGTAATATAGAATTTTTTTTTTTTTTTTAATAAATCAATTAACAAGTTTTTGAAATATTGATAGATACCAAAAAAAATCAAAATATGGTTTAATTTAATTATGTACAATATCATACATGATAAAATTGAGTGTTGTTTACTTTTTGCAAAACGCCATTCATTTATAGATTTTTAAAATTTTAATTTAATGAATATTTTCGTAATTTTTGTGAATGAGTGTTACTAAATTATTACTTTTAAAATGTACTACAGACAATTATAAATACTATATATATATATATATATATATATATATATATTCAAGTTTCAAATATTTAAATCAAGAATTATCGCTGTAATATCGATTTTAATATTTTTAAATTTCGATAAAAATTTTGAATATCGTTTAAAATTTATTTCGGATTTGTTCATTTCTTTTGAATATTTTTAAAGAAAATATTTTGAAAATGATTTTTAAAATATTTCCTACGACTTTAATCGATATTTCTAATCGACTTCGATATCGATTTCAAACCCCGCATCGCGTGCAAATGGTTTTGTAATAAGTATTAAATAAAATAATATATCTGTACATATCGAGCGCTTCCAAATCCAAATGCGTGGATAATCGCCAAACACATTAATACCGCACACGACGACGTATTTTAAGCGAGGTACGAACAGGATCTATAATATTCTTAAAACGCAGTCCATTAAACCATTATTAAATCATATACATATACCCCCATTGATAGTTTTCGTTTTTTTTTTTTCGTTCGTCGATTCGTTTTTCACTATGATAATAAAATAAAATAATAAATATATTTCTCCAGACCTTTTATATTCTGCCGTTCGATTAACACAACGAACACCTCTCCGCGAAGTTCACGGGCAATTATTATCACTAGACACTGGATGCGGTCCAAAACTTTTCTTTTTTTCCCCGCCGCCGCTGCCGAGCCGTTGAGACGAGAATATTTATATATTTTACGTGACGATTTCCTTTTTGTCTGAAAATAATAGAATATATTCGTAAAAAAAAAAAATAAAAACCCCTCCGAAATGTTTGGTTAAAAAAACACAAACGAAACGAAGACCACTACGACGACGGACTCGGTGAGAAGAAATAAAAAATAAAAGTTGATATAAATTTTAAACCTGAAACGCGTATCGCATCTCGTCTATTTTTTATTTATTTTTTTTTTTTTTTGGTTTGTTTGTTCAATAGGTCGTTCCAGAAATGTCAACTCGACCGGGCGCCGTGCGAAAGATTCCAGTATTTCAGACAACTGTCGTCTTTGTGAGTATAAAATTCCGCCACACATTCGCGTTCGGTCACTGACCACCTGACCACCGTGGCACTTGTCCCGAGGGACATTAGCATAAACCTTATCGTACGGAGGGGAAAAAAAAAACAAACAGAGCTTTAGTCGGCGCGACAATTTTCGCGTGTAAACGGAAAGCACACCGGAGAGACCGACGAGACAAAAATGTACAAATAATATATAAAATATACAATAATGTAAACCCGGAATACGTTATATCCGCATTATTTCGAGCATACCGTCTGGAGAGGATAACTGCCGGCGAATTCTTTCGGCTATTATAAGGACCGCGTTTATTATTATTATTTTTTTTTTTGTCCCCCGGGCCAAACTATTTTGCCACCTCCCTCTCCAACCACTATTTCATCTCGTCTAAGAATTTCCCTCATTTCCATTCTTAGAATATTTCTCAACATTTCTCATAATAAATAAGTAAAAAAAAAAATAGGGTTGGTATAATACAATGAGTTCACTTCGAATATTTCTATGACCCACAATGTCTAATGAATTTAAACTTTGTTCATTGAACTAAATCTTATTGTACTTTTCGCAATAGAGGAGCATCCACATTCAGCGAAACAATAATTTTCAGAACTGTCAAAAAGGTTCTGTAACCTAGATCTTTAAGAAATTAATTTTCTTTATTAACCCTTAGCTATGAAAACAAAAACATGAACTATTTATCAATTATCAACAAAATTATTACTTGATTTTATTTTTGTTCCGCCACAATAATAATTGGTTTACTGAATTTTTATTTATTTATTTTTTTTTATTTTTTGTCTTTAGACAACTAGATCAAAATCATTTGACTGATATCGATGATCGGTGCTTCGAACAACTCTCTCAGCTGAGAAACCTCCGGCTAGAGAACAACAAACTCACTAAAGTTCCTAAACAAGCGTTAAGCCTAGTCCCTACCTTAGAAGCATTGTAAGTATATTTAACTGTATTCAATATGTTTATTAATATTATATATTTTTTTATAATTATGTATTTGAGTTAAAACACATTTCGAAGATCTCTATTGTTCAAAAAATTACAACACTTGACGTTAATTATGCTCAACAAGCAGAATACCGTATAAAATTGAATATCCATTAAAAGTCTGATTAGTTATTAATTTATTATAAACTATTGTGTTCATAAGCATTGTCTTATAATTGGTAATAGACAACTGAAAGCGTCAGTGCCAGTCCACATTAGCAGAATGTCTAGAGAAAGAAAAAAAAGCTGCAAGCTACCCGGGTCATATATAATATATAATAACAAAAGCATAATGAGTGTAGCCAAATTTTATACTAAATTGAGAAAAAATGTCATCTTGACAATAAACATCAACTTTTTTTTATTTTTTTTATAAATCGACTTGCTCTTGTTGCACTGATACCTTCGACTAAAGAGCATTATAAGAAAACAAATGTAATTGATTTATTTCAGGGTACAATTCAAAAATCTAACAATCGAGAATTTGGATATTAATTATAAAGATTTTTAAATTTTTGGTGAATTATATGAAATATGTTCTTTTTTTTATTATTATTATAGTGAAATGAAATGCATATAAATTATAATTAAAAATTAAATGTGTAATCACAAAAATTACTGTGGTGTACAAACGAAGTCAAATATTTAATGAAAGATAAGTGACAGGGCGATAATATTTACAAATTCATATCAATGGATGAGATTTAGATGAGTTGAAAGTAGTAAAATTGCATTGATGTGATCAGGATTGTGACTTTGAGGCAATTGCATATTTTTTATAAATGGCTTAATAAATAGTAAAGTCAGTTAAACATTTGTTCCATGATTTTGAGAATTAAAATTTAAAATTTTATTTTGTATATTTTACGATTTTTTTGTTTTTAGTCCTATTTTAAAGTTTTTGATGCTATTTTTGCTGTATTAGTTGGTTTTTAATGAAAATTGGTGAAATTAAATTTTAATAAACATGTTTTTAATATAATCCTAATTTTCAAAGTAAATATATACCCAAACTACCGAGAAAACGCAAGTTTCTTGAGCATTCAAATATTTGCACTTCGTAGTTTCTAGGTCTAATTTCTCCCACCAAGCAGCCGATAGTCCAACCAGGAAAGATAGAATAACTCAAAATTTCAATATTTTAATACTAACTATATGAACTATTGAAACTAATAATTTGTAACTTAGTACATAGTAATCTAATAATTTTTTTTTTCCATATCATTTTTTTATTTTTTTTTTATTGCATATTTAGTGATATTTAAAGCTATATTATAGCGCATATTTGCACAATTTTTAGTGTTATAAAGTCACAATCCTGATCATGGTCAATTACACGTTGTGGTAACTTGATAAAAAAACGATACTAAAAAAAAAAAACAATACTTCATATTTATTTGGCAAAGCGTACAAGTAAGTTACACTTTTACGCAATTAAATAAAAAATTGAATAAATGTATAGAAAAATTCTACTTTAGGGTGTTCGAAATAACAAAATCCGTTTTCAATTAAGCAGTTTTAAAAGTTAGCGACAAGGCTCGAAAAAAAAAAATCATTTTAAAGTTATTGCGATTAAAACGTTATTTATTGTATTATTCTACTTATCGTTATTGAAAATCAAAACATTACTAATAATTTATATTTATAATTATTAGAAATTAAACGTTTTTCATCAACTGCGTTGAACGTTATTGGAAATTTAAACATTGTTCACAATTAATTTTTTATTGCATTAATTCAATAGATATGATAATATAATATGTAAAAGAAGATCAGAATTAATAATAATATTTTATTATCTCTTTTTGTTTTACGACTTTTTTTGTTTTCTCGTATGTAACGTTGTTTATTAATTTAATTGTTTTGTTTTGTTTTATTAATTATCTACATTTTCGTTTTCGTTTATTGTTCTGTTTTATTTAAAGATATTTTAAAATTAGCGTTTACTGCTTTTTGTTGCGTTTTCCGTTATCTATTTTAATCGTTTTTTGACAATTACAACAGTATAATCATAACGTTATTGAATCGTTTTCGAGCCCTGGTTAACGAGAATAAAGAAAAATTTAGCTAAAATTGACAATTTGATTAATTTAAATTGTTTAAATTCTTATTTTTCACCTTATTCAGCTTATTCTGATGAGTTTAAAATCAAATGTCACTCTTTTATAATCTTTAGTCAAAATTTAAAATTAAGCATTTATAAAATGTATTATATTACGTATATTTCCTACTTCCAAGCATTATACAGCGTGAGTATGAAATCCATTCGATTATGTACCAAACATGTTTTGTGCACCGCATAAGTTATCCGGAAAGAGTAAAACAGACAAAGAGACACTAAACCATTAATATTTGTTAAATTCTTAAAAGTTTTTTTATTTCATGTTTAAAACCGAAATAGTGACACGTAAGGCGTTATGTTTATGCAATAATGATGCATTCTTGTGTAGATATCGAAAATCAATTAAACTAACCTAATATCCGATGATACGAAATTGCAGACCATACGTGTTTTGCAACGTCGCCAAGTTAAACTAGATAAATTGTTCCTTTGATTTTTGGAAATCTGTTGTAAATAATAATTACCTGTCAATTACCACAGATTTATAATAATATTAAGAGCTACTAATGGCCCAGAAAATATACACCGAAAATACATATCCTTCTACTCATATGGTAATTTCATTAAAAAAAAAAAAATCCAAGTTAATATACAAACAGCCAACATTAAGATCGATTTACAATGGCAGGGTGGCAATAGGGTGAATAGAATCAAATATACCATTAAGTATTTCGATAAATATAAAAACCATAAAAATGATTTACGATTTTTGAAAGTAGAAAGGTATTGTTCGTGGGGAAAAATATTTATGCACTATAACGTATAATCATAAACAGTTCTAAACAGAGAACATTTGAGTTTCTGATCTAATGTAAATGATTTAGTATTGCTCGAATGTTTATGGACAACGTCTTGTTGGAATCGTTTTTGAGGTAAAATTGTAAACCATTTGTTGAATCTCTAACGTTCATAAATTCCGTTCTACTCGTTATTACGTTATTTCACTTGTTATTTAAACTGAATTTTATCTGTTTAAATCGGTAATTAAAAATAACTCAGCAAATTAATATCTATAAGCTAAAATTCGTGACTATACACTAGTCTTTGAAAAAATGAATTATTTTTTAATTGTCTTCAGTATCGATGTTAATGTACATAGAATTCTTCAGAAATCTTCTGTCCAGTTATTAAGTACAATAAAATAATAAATTATGATATTTTTCGAAAAGTAAACGAGATGTTTTTTATTATATTATGTTTATATTATTCTATTTATATCAGAATATAATAATAATATAAAATAAGAGAATAACATTTATGTCCTATCCATATTTTTATTATGTATGACATAACAAGATAGTAAAATTTAAATTAATTATTATATTTAACACTGTTAACAAAACACAAAAACTCGCGCGAAAAAAAAAAAACAAATTGCACCACGTCTTGGTTTCCGACTGTCAGCAATTTCGCTTATTCGTTACAATCAATTTATGCGGAAACGAATGTAATAATATAGTTTTTCGCTTCGGGTATGGTCGGAAATTAGGTTTTGTAGAAAAAAAAAAAAAAAAAAATTTGTCGTCTCTTATTCTCCTCGAACTCGTGCGCACGATAATATATACGTGCGATTGTAAGACGTAAAAAAGAACGAGATCGTGTTTTATTGATGGTACACATGTCACCGGTTTTGTGACTCGATAAAAATCCCCTCAGGGGCCGAGTGTATGCGTTGCGTGACGAGAAAACTTTATTATTTACGATTTTTCTGTGTTATTATTTTATTCAGACGCGTTTATTTTTTTTGTATTTTTTATTTTTTTTTTTCTGTTTCTGTAAAAGCCGGCTACGGTGACGATAGAAAAAAAAAAGAAAGAAAAAAAAAAGGCCACTGATCGTAATTTATGTTGTAATAAAATTAATGTTTAAACGTTGGACTAACAAATCACGATAATGCATTGATTCTTTTAACGTGATTAATTATTATATTGAAAAAAAAAAAAATAATAATTAATCGAAAGCGATAATTTAATTTTATCGGTACGAAAAAAACAATAAATGTGTGTTTTTGCCCCGAAATCGTGCGAATTACTGCGATTTGACCTATTAGTGTTCGAATCGAAATTTATAGCTTTAATTACCGTACTTAATTTACGTTTTGTAATTTTGTCATGCGATAAATGCAATTAGTATGTGATGAAAATAGTGAAAAATACCTTAAAAAACTGAAAAAAATTCAATTACGACTTGAAGATCGCCAAAAGCACTTTTTAAAATGCCATTAAAAAAGTGTCGAATTGATTCAAATTAATTATTTTACAATTAATAAACTCTCTAACTCATGTCCGACACCCGATGAGCTTAAGTGAACACTACTAAGCATGCGTATATATTATTCGATATTTTCGTTTTTCTACCGTCGAATCACGTATGGAGTGGTTTTCGTTGATTTTTAAGTACCTACCGCGTGACTTTACAAAAATGTTTTACACACACGCTTTAAGTGGTTTTATGGCCAAGTTTCGTGACGGAGGACTGACATTTTGTCGATTCGTACGATCTATTTACGAAGTCATCTTTTCACTTTTCATTATAGCAGTTGAACTTGAATATTATATAAACAAATTTGAACGGCTCATTTGCGCTCGGGACTTTTGCGGTCAATACCTTTTTCGTGTCATTTGCGGTCAAGTATGTTCATGACTGTGTATACATAGTACATACATACTTTGTGGTATATACCAAAATATATGACAACTATTTATTCGTTCGAGTGTTCGTATATTCTCGAACGTTATCGAAAATATGAAATAATATCTGAAAATTTTGTGGTACAATAACATTATAATGATGCATTTTACTTTAGTTAATTTTACATCCTACTACACTTATTTCCGTAGCGTTGACTCGAAAACCGGCACGTTTGAGATGAAATACAGGAAAAAACAGCACACTTTTAGTAAGCAAAAACCGCACATTTTTGGTAGGTGAAAACCGCACACATTTTAAAATTGTTGTAACCAAAAACAGCACATTTTATTATGATCGAAATGGTGCACCATCAAAATATCCCACATTCAAAATACCCCAAGTTCGAAATATTCCCATTCGAAATATTTCCGTTAGAAAAATCGCATATTCAATTTTTTATGTAAAATTAACATTACCTACATCATGTATAATTTAGTAGTCTGTAATTTTTAAATTATTTAAACCAATGATCTATGTCCTAAAAATATTATTTTCAAAAATAATGTATTCTATATTTTGTAATTTTCGTATATTGTAGAAATACGTTGATGTAGTTTTACATTTTGAGTGTAGCGAATTAATAAATAAATAAATAAATAAAATGTAGGCATGCCGAAAAATTTGTCATTTTTAATATAACTGTCTTTTATTTTCATTTTATCTACTCGTTAACAATTATTGTAAAACAATTTATACTGTTCGTAAACATATATTATGTAAATAATAACTATTTAATTATAAATATTAACTTTTGTATGATACATATGTAATTATAAAATAAATTATAATATAGGATAATTTGAATGGGGATATTTTAACCGTGAGATATTTCGAACACGGGATATTTTGAAGGGGAACCGATCGAAATGTCCCCATGTCGCACAGCAAGTCGATTATCAAGTCGAAACGTCCCCACGTTACACAGCAAGCCAAGGGATATTTTTGATTTTCGGAGTGAAACGGAGTCGACCAAACACCCGATGAATTAACATATGCTGGCGAAGTAATAGAGCGAAATGACGACGTCGTATTTTAGACATGACTTATCATTATATGTTATAATACCACAAAATTTTCAGATATTATTTCATATTTTTGATAACGTTCGAGAATAAAGGAACACTCGATCAGATAAATGGTTATCATATATTTTGGTATATACCATGAAGTATATAACATATATATATATATATATACTATGTGTATATAATCATATACATACTTGACCGCAAACAGCATCTAAAATTTTATACACAAGTAGTCCGAAATATTTTTACCGCAAATGACACGAAAAAGGTCCCGACCGCAAATGCCTCACAACCATTTGAACACAACGTACGTCCCTATTATTAACTCTCGATTGGTATTTTAACTAAGCACCTAGGACGCAACGTGTGTTGTGGTTTATTTACAATAATTGTTTAATCTTTCTTCCATGACAACCAACTATAAGCTCGAAAATTTAGGAATAATACATGTGTATGTATCTTGTATCATAATATACACTGGATAGTGCCAAGATTTATGGATACTATAAACCTATAAACTAGTACCTTTATAACCTAGTATCTATATATATAGTATATACATTGCCTCTTGGGACAGAAGAGATATAGTCTATGTTATCAAGCGTAGTAAAGTGTAGGAGCTATTGGCCCCATAGCCTTTATTGCTCATGTATCAGAAATGAAATACGAAAGCAAGGAGTTGCTAAATTCTAGTAAAGTCATTTTCAAATATTTAATACAAACAATAAGTATCTAAGACTTAAGATTTTTTTTTCTATTCAAATTTAAAAATAATAATTGATTAAAAGCAATTTTTCAATTTAAAATTAATGTTTGAATGTCCGGTCCAGGGAAAATTCTTGGTAGATATATTACACTTTAAAGAATCGATAAATAATATTCAGGAATTCGATTGTAGTTTATTATTCTGGATAATTTCATGAAAAAAATTTAAAGTAGTTGTTCATTTCTACCCAAAAAGTTATATAGAAGAAAAAAATGATGGACAAATTATCAATAAAAAAATTTTCTTTTCCCAAAATATTCACAATATTTTTATATTAAATTGAGAATTTTTATTTTTGCAATCGTTATACAAAAAATTTTGGTTAGTTTTTCTCAAACTCTGGAAAAAATATTGAGAAATTCAAAAATTACTTTACTTAAATGCCATTTCGTTCTGTTGAAATTTTATGGTATAATTCAAAACTTCTGAAAAATTATTTCTACATAAAAAAAAGAAAAACAAAAACCTTCATTCTATAAACACTTGCATTTTTAGTCCACTCAGAATCTAAAATAAAATATAGCATTTATAGTTTTAATTATTCAATAATTGTATTTATGAATGACATGGCTTATTTAAATTAGAAAACAAATCGATAACTTTTAATGTATAAATATAAAAGACGTAAGATTCCTATTTTCGCTCTCAAGCCACTGAGTTGTTAAAAGCCAAGGGGATGCCAACGTATACCCTGCTATCCCCCAAATGGCACCCTTTCAGTTATAGCGATTATGTCATCACTAGTGTTCGGAAGGTATTACATTTTCACGTTCATTGTGAGTAATTATATTTATTGCTAAGTAAGCTAGAAATTTGTTTCATGACTCAATGAAAAAAAAAAGAATAAATGTCAATAGTGCATATTTTTGCATAATTTAGTGATATTGAAGTTATGAGAGCATATTTCTTAATTTTATTACTTTTTATAGCATTTTGGTGAAAAAATTTGAAATTAGGTAATAAAAAATGAAATTCGTTCATTTTGATAGCTGTTTTTATTAAGTATTATTTTATTATTGTACTTAATATGTTTTATAAATCAATTTATATGAACATATTAAACATAAAAAATACATAACAAATAACGTATTTAGTTTTTAAAATATAAAAATTCGCTAATTATACCTGAATAAATTTAATTAAAATACTTTTTAATTAGTTACTTAACGGTTCTTTTCATTTATATTTAAACTTCAAATATATATTATATATACAATTTTATGCAAACATTTTAAAAGAAAATTAATTTAATTCATGAAACATTTTTATATTTTTAAATATTTATTTTTAGATATTAAAAATCAAACTTTACCTACTAATATGTAAGTTTGTTTTACGTGTATTTCCATTAAGTTACCTATTTGTAAATGTCCATTTGATCATTATTAACTCCAATGATATCATAACGTGAATATTATTTCTCATTGAGACGTAACTTAAAAAAAAAAAAAAAAAAAAAAAAAACGGTTATCATGAATTTATGGTACTCGTTTATTGAAAGTCAACTTAACGAAGATTATTAACGGCGAATCAGAAATGCTACTAGTGTTTAAAATGTTCATTTTTTGGATACGGAGGAACGTATATCGGTGGTGAAATAAACTAATTATTATTTTTGTTATACATTTTTCACATCAATTATGATTTAATTTTTGTAAACTAAAGTTAATTAATTTTTAAACGTTTTGTAAAATTAAAAGATTGACGTCAAATGCAAGGTTGTGTATTCAAATGATGGGGGGGGGGTTGAATTCATGTAAAATGATAACAATTATTTTCGTTTTAATGAAATATTATTTCGTGTTAAATAAATAAAATATATTTTGAATAGAAATGAAAATTTGATGATTTATTAATATTATACTATATTCATATGAATAAGTTTTATTTTTGCGAGAATTCCGAAATTAAAATCTAAGAAAAAACCTTGTTAAAACAATATTAATATATTTTGCACATTTATTTATTTTGTTTTTTTGTAAATCTACTATAGACTGATTATAAAAAGCTGATTTGAAAAAGAAACCGAGAATAAATGAATCTCGTTTATCATATTATGGTTGAAGCATATCAGGTCAGATTATATCCGACGAAAACAATCGAGGGTTAACTTTTTGTGAGCTATATTGAAACCGTCCTTCGCTCTGAATCGGTTAAATTTTTCATCGATCGTTGGCAAAATTGCTTTTGAAAATAATTGTGAGTGCCAAAATATTACGGTACGCATAAATTATTATCCGTATATATATTTTTTTTAACGCGATAAATTCACCACGACGAGTTCGTTTAACTTCGGATTTTTCTTTGCCAGAGTCTGATAGCAAACAGTCAAGAGTTTCCGAACACCGGTAGTTTTTCTTTGTTTTCGGTTGGAATTTATGGCGCGTCTCGAGTGTATATAATATGTAGGAGCAAAATTCGCGATCGATAAAAGTCTTATATTTTCGTAAGTTTCTTTCGACGCATCTCACTCACTCACTCACGTTTGCCGATTGTTCCGGTGTAAAAATCATAATTGATTTCAGATCTTATCACATGCACAAACTGTCCGAAAACAAAACGCCAATATCTGCCTAACTACCATTTTTTTATCACAATCGATTTTTTTTTTTTTTAACATTACACCCTTGTCGGCGGGATTATGCCCACCAAGATTTATGGAAGTTTCCTGACGCGTCTTTGTACCAGTGGCTTATCTGAAGCTCAGTCAAGAAAGTGGAAAGGGATGACTTAATGAATAATTAAACCACAAAATATAGCAAGGAGGTTAGCCCTCCCCTCAAAAAAAAAAAAAAAAAACACATACAACAATTTCAACAGTCGTGACATTCTTTTAGATTCTGAACGAAGTGAAGAAGCTTATGATTTTACAATGATGTTTATTTTTTCTTTTTTTTTTCTCTTTCTGTGAACATTTTTTCGTATATAAATACTTGTCCGAAAGTTTCGATCAGTATCTCTGATAGAACCGGAATCACACCCAGATGGTACTTTAAAGAGGTCATTTTTCCAATTTCTCAATACTTTTTTCCAAAAACGGGGAAAAACTGTCGAAAAATTGACGAAAAATGGCAAAATACGCAATTACCGAAATTTCCGTAAAACTGAAAATTACTTTTTGACATAACTTCTAAAATAATGCTGCTAGAGACTTGAAATTTTCACCAACTACTAAAAATAGCTTCGAAAACATGTCATAAAAATTTCAAAAAGATTTGATCAATTTTGAGTTAAGTAAGGCTTTTTGAAAATTTCGGAAATATCTCATTTTTTGTTAGTTTTTAT
>JAIPRM010005649.1:0-20143 GCA_025469315.1 Stegophylla sp. TES_Ste_2020 | reverse complement strand
ATATTAAATAAATCAATATGATTGATATTGAAAATTTAATAAATGAAATTGAAAAAGAAGAAAGTTTATGGAACATCAATAATAGTAATTACATGGACAAAAACTGCAAAACAAAAGCCTGGATAAAACCGCTTAAACGTACTTGGCCGATCGGCGGTCGTCCGCGATGGCGTCTTCGTGTCCGGCAGTCGTTTTGACCAGGCGCACGCCTTCGGTTATCCGCAAACAGTCCGAGTCCTCCAGCAGCCGGATCGTCCTGGCCACGTTTCGGGCCACGCATTGCGGCCACCCGGACGCGTCACAGCCGTCCACTGCGGCCCGAAACCAGTCGGACCGCAGCAGGTCACGTTGTCCGATCGCCAAGGCTGCGGGCCACTGCGTCGCGAAACCCGCGGTCATCGTGACGACGACCACTGCTACCACTAGCAACTGTTGCTGCCGATGCTCCGGTGTTGTTGCGCCTCCTAACCGATACATGTTCAGTGTACGTTCACCGTGACCGGCCCGCTCGTCTTTTATAAAAAAACGTGGCCACAGGTTGTTGGGTGATCCGTGACGGTGGTCGCGATCTTTTCACCGTCACTGGTCGCGATCGCGATAATGACGATTATTATTTATCCCGCGCACGCGTCTCTGAGTATACGGTGCTGTACAACGGGGCGCGGTTAGGTCAGGTTAGGTTCACAGTGGTCACGCGGTCACCGTTTCCGGTTCGATTGTCCACCGGTCCGTGGACGGCAATTATTATAATATTATTGTCCCCCCGGATCGGTTGGGTGGTCATCGCGTTACCACGTGGGTTTTGTATTCCCATGTCGGCTGTACGTTCTTATGTGGTAAACGTCGAAAAAAAAACAGTTCACGTCATTCCGTCGTGCTTAGAAGATGGCAGTGGTGTATTTTTGATGGGAGGGTAGATCGCCCCCCCCACTCCTTGGGTTTTTTTTTTCATCGATATGTAATATTTTACATTTATAAATGATAAAAGAACGTCTACCGTGGACCATTTTTAAAAAATGAAGAAAAAGACGATTTTGGTTTTATGGATATATATGGTTTATTTCATAAGCTCGAGGAGACTGGACATAAGAAGCGATCAAAAAACACGATTATTGTCAAAATTTTGGAAGGCAAAGAAAACAAGCGTTGTATTATACGACTGATGAAAGACTATTTTAGGCTTAGATTTCAATAATTTATAAATTTGTTTTAGGAGCTACTGTTAGATGGGCTGTGTGTATTATCACAGTAGGCGCGCACGAATGCTTGTCGTTTCGTCCCTGCAGGCAAAAACCTAGTCTACGCGAATTTTGTCCCCGGAAAATATTAAGATATTGCTCCGCTCAAAATATAAATCCAATATTTCGAAAATTCTATATTTTACCTAAAAGTGGTCAAATTTTATTGTATGTTTTCAGTCTATAATTCACAATTATTGATAACACGAGAAATATTTTTTAAGTTTTTAGTACTGTTGGTTTTAGTGTTAAGACTAAATTAAGTACTAAAATCGATTATTGAAAAATTCGAAAAATTATCTATTGAACTATCATCACGTTCTGAACTGAGCACTTCTTCGAGCAGAAAAAATGTTACCATAAAACAAAAAAAATAATCAGCTTTGTATTTATTTAGATACATCAAGCTTTTCAATCTTATGTTACGCCCCTTATATTTTAATAAAAAGCTTCGTACTAGATACCTATGTCTTTTTTTTAAAAATTTTAATATTTTTTAAATTTTAATATTGTCGGATTTCTATGGTCACCTTAATGCGTAAATCTATTATTAATTCACCCCTTCCACACGTTATATGTCTGACTGTGTGGATTCATGAAAGTTCCGTGTCGAAGGAAGATATTTTGATGGGTTTCAACGAAATCGATTATATATGCTAATTTCTGGTTATTCTCAATTATTTGTAATGCATACTATGTATTTTTATAAGTCTAAACATAATACACAATTAGATCTTTAGTACCCAGAGAAACAATAGTTTTGATATTGTGTTCCTTCATTAAAGTGCACAGTTGTAGGAAGGAAAGTTAAACCGTCCGGCATGGGGCCAAATTGATTAAATTACTCGTTCGTCCAGAGTACTTAGTATCTTGTCTAGGCTAAATTTTTCTATTCAAGATTTACTTATTGGTGATTTATTTTTACTGGATAAAAATGTTACTTAATACACTTTACACTATAATATTATGTTTTTTTGCTACAAAAGAATTCTGTCTAAATTTGACCACTAACATTGTTTCACTAAATTCGATATCGTAATACTTACCTAATCGACAACGAGATAAATTCGCATTCTACAAAAATATACAAATATCATAATCCTCTTGTGTGTCAATAATATCATTAACCAGCGGCAACAAGTTGCCGTAAAATATTGTTATTTTAATGAATAGTAAATATAATATGATAATACAATAATTTTAATGGTTTACACACCAATGTAATACGAATACAATGAAAACGTCAAAAATGTTTGTCATCATAGCTTTCATTTTCGACAAACTTCGTGTGTGCACTGTAGGTATAATAGGTAATTATATTGTTATATCTACGTTAATATACCTACTCGACAAGCCAGCTGTATAAGATTGCTTATAGACTGTTATTATATTCATATATATATATATATATATTTTATATACATATATTTGTCTCTTTAATCGACCGTAAAAAGTGTTTCAGGACTTAATATCGTGTCAACTGTGTATGTCTATTAGTATTAGAAATGTATTAAATGACTCAGCAAAAAGTGCTTTGGAGTGTTCGACTCATACTTGTTTACTAGTCGTACGAATAGTCTTGAAAATCAATAATGATAATAATAAAAAAAAAAAAAACTAAGGCCCAGAGAAAACGTGTGTTTTGTGTTATCAATCGTACAAATTCCTTTTCTGTCACATCAAATTTTGTTGATTTCCTTTTTTTCTGGCAAACGAAAATATGTACTATAAGATTCACAGTATATATTAAATATTAATAATAATCAGTTTATTTTATTATAATTTTGATGCAACTTAATTTTAATAAATAATAAACACCATTTTAAAAAAATGATACGCTGAGAAGTCGTGTCCATACCCTTTTCACGTGTTAATAATAATAATAATAATAATAATAATATTATAGAAAAATGTGTGGCTTCTATACTGCAATATAGCAGACAAGGTGATTAAATTTGTATGTTACAACTTACAACTATTTTACCATATGATTAGTATTCAAAATAGAGCAAAATGTATGATGTAAAAGTTTCTTTAATTTAAGAAACGTATAATCATATGTAAATTTCATATTATTTAATCACCCCTATGGGAGATATTTTTGAGGGTTAACTTTTAAAAATAAAATGGGATTCTATATTTTTTTTTACCAATATAATTTGAAGGTATTTTTTTTTAGAATATTTTAGTGGTTAAGATACATTAATTAATACAAAAATCTAGGTTTGAGAGTGATTGAAAACTATTAGATCATACGGAGATCATACGGAAAATCACAATACACATTACACGCACATGGCACGCTCACGCTAAGACGCTGTCTATTCTCGTTCACGTGCAAGCAAAAAACACAAAATTAATAATAATATTATATTATTTTTTAACAAAATTATTTCATAGGAATAAATAATAATTCTACCATTATATCCATAATTGTAACATTAAATGGGTAAAACAACTAATTTATCGAGTAAATCTTTTTGAAGTTTCTTTTGGGTCATGAATGTTAATTACGAGGTGAAAGTTTTTAGTAAAAAAATAAACACTTACCCCGGATTCAACATTTAAAATTATATTTGCAAAAAACTTTAAAATAGCCGGACATACTTCGTACCTTTAATATTCTTTGTTACTTGGGTGGGATACTCGTAGTGCGCATATTGAATCTTAAAGAAACGATAGGTCATTTCTTCAGTAAAACGATTTCGAGCAAAGCTTCAATTAATTATGCAAAACAAAAATGTTGGGTTTATATAGAGTAACAGAGTGTGTTTAATAATTTAATAATATAATAATTAATTTCTAATTCATTATCTCTTCTAACTTTAAACGCTTATAAAATATTTTTCATAGAGCCAACATTTGAAGAAATTTTTAAATTAAAATTTTTTATGAGTAAAAGTAAAGTGAGGATTCTTCCGGGTTAAGAATTAGAAATTTTATGGATTTCAATTGAAAGCAATCGTTATTTTATATGAAAATGACCAGTCTCATTCAAGTTTTAATTTTAAACTTTTATGAAGAAAAGTTGACTAATGATTTTTGCAATTTTTTCAGCTCCGTTAGACATATGTATAAAAAAAATTATATTACATTTATAGCTTATAATGTCAAGAATTAAAAGTTGTATTGGAAAAAACGTAGAAAAAAATCGAGATGTACCCAAAATTTTATATTTGTTCCAAAAGTGGTCAATTTTTTTTTTTTTTTTGACAATGTTTATAGTTTGTATTTCGTTATTTTTGATAGTGCGTAAAAATTTGAAGTTTCTAGTATGCCTAGACTGTAGGTATATAGTAATTATTAATTCTCTAATAATATTTAAAAAAAAAACTGTATTAGATGTCACGGAAAAAAATGTTTTTGTTATAATTTTTATTCAAGACAGTAAACACACTACACAGATGCATATAATTTGACTTAAATATCGGAAATTTATTTTTAAATTGTATGTTTTTGTTCTAGCGTTATTCGATATGTTTAAGTTAATCAAATTATCGTACATTGCTTGCAACGACGACGAAAAGTCGTCTTATGATGATTTGGGAACATTAAAAATCAACGTGAAACCCTGTTGTTTGGCAGCGTTAAATTATCTTAGGGCGGAGACCGACACGAAAAAATTGTCCGATTATGAAAACTCATTTGACGGTAAATAAAAATTAATAGTGTGCTTTTAAACAGCCATGACTGTAGGCTTGACTAAGTGGGGAGGAGGCCCACCAGTGTCTTTAATTTTATTCATGTTTTCAAATTTTTTTTATTAAGTTATGGTGCCATTTCTACCTTCATCCTCATACAAATACAATTCATTTTCTTGCTTTTATTAAGAACTGTTACTTATTCCTAATTGTATGGGTATTTATCATATTTGAGAAATGGTTTGAACCAGTGGCGAAACTATAAAATGTGCAAGCTACTTCTGCAAAACTTACTTTTGTAAATATTTTTTGATAATGTGTAGACTTATTTTAGATCAGAAGTATCATTAAATATACATAAAAATATTATAATAATAAGATTATAAATTTTAATTTTGAAAACGGTCGTTCTGCTGCTAATAAAATGGTAATCGGTAAGAATATCAGGAGGAAAATTATCCAAAAAATAAATATTTGCGAGTACAATTAGTATCCGAGGCACAGATGAATATTAAAATATATACCTACCTATATCTATTATATATTTTCCTAGTCATACTAGGAAATATTCAATTAATATATTTAATTATACTATATTTAATTTCATTGGTTTTATAATAAATAGATAATTCATGATATAAGGTCATTCAGTGAAGATTTTTTTACATTTAAACTAATTGTCGAATTAAGATTTCTAAATACATTTGAGAGTCTGTGAATTATTAAAATAAAACTATACAAAATTTTGCCTTTTGTTTGAAAAATTACCAACAAGTGTAACTGCCAATTTTATCTCCCCTTTACCATGGCGTTGAGGATAGCAATGGAGTTTTAGAGAGAAAATTTTGCCTGTTTTCAGAAATTTGACTTCATAAAAGAATAGTCGCAGTGCGATTCAATAGTCGTGAGGTATTTTCATTTTTTCATGATACAAATAGCGGTTGCTTTTTTATCGTCTTGAATAGATAAATATTTTGCGTATATCTGATTGATGTTTGATGGAGCTTAGCTTAAAAACAATACTTTTACAACATCTGAAAATTATTTGTTGCAGCAAATGCAACCCTTGCAACACTCCAATTATTACGTCATTGGCCCATTGTGTGAACAATATTTGAATACCTCCTCTAAAAAAATAATTTTAATTTTGCCCCGTTTAAAGCGAAATAATATATTGTATCTATAATATTTTTTACAAATTTACATTATATTATATTACAACAAATTTTTGATAACTCTAAAATGTGAAGATCTCAATTAACAAACCCACATTGTGATTTATTAAATAAATATATAACATACATAAAGTATTATAAAACAAAACTTATATTGAAAACATTTTGTTAGTAAATACAAATATAAATATTCATTTTATTATTTTATCTTCACTTAGATACAATATTTAGAAGTATAATAATTCCATAAAAACAGTAAATAGAGAGATAAATACGCGATACAAATGTTTTAATGATTCAAAATTATTCTACTCAGTGTACCCTTTACTAGAATCACTCTATGGAAATAATAAACAATTGAAGAAAAAAAATGTTTTTTAATAAATATAATATAACAAATACTTGCACGCATACATTTATTGATGGCGATCGCCCCCATCGCCCCTCCCACGAATATACGCCACTGTCCCGAATAAAAAATAATATCTGATTTTTTATAGGAGACGACGACGACGACGCGACGACAGTGTGCGAGTTTTGGATGGACAAAGCCGCGTACTATGGGCACATTGAATGTTTAAAGTATGCGGAGGACCGTGGATTCCCGTGGACGAAATCGACAAGCGCTTGCGCGGCGGCCAACGGACAGCTCGAGTGTCTCGCGTACGCGCACGAGCGGGGCTGTCCGTGGGACGAGTCGTCGTGCGATTCTGCGGCCGTCGGCGGACACTTGGAGTGTCTGAGATACGCGCACGAACGCGGGTGTCCGTGGGACGAGAGGGTCTGCGAGCTGTCGGCCGCCGGCGGGCACGTGGAGTGTTTGAGATACGCGCACGAGCACGGGTGTCCGTGGGACGAGACGGTGTGCGACGCGGCCGCGGCACACGGACACGTCGAGGTGTTGCGGTACGCGCGCGAACACGGTTGTCCGTGGGACGCGACCGCCGCCAGCGAGGCCGCGAGTCACGGCCACCTGGAGTGCCTGGAGTACGTGCACCGCAACGGCTGTCTGTGGGACAGCTCGGCGTGTCAGTCGGCAGCCTATCACGGACACCTGGAGTGCCTGCAGTATCTGCACCGTAACGGTTGTCTGTGGGACATGTCCACGTGCGAGGCGGCCGCGTACAACGGACACATGGAGTGTCTGGAGTTCGCGCTGGAAAACGGTTGTCCGTGGGACCGGTGGGTTTACATGGAGACCAAGTTCGATTTCGACGACTTGCATTTTTAGGCACTGTCTCGAATCAGTAGTCGTCGCCGAGGAGCACCACCAATGTTACGGAGTCCCGGAGAAGGCTTTCTTTTTAGCGTTTAATTTTAGAGGCCTCAATGTCTAAACTGTCTCTAAAATCAGTATATTTGAGGTGCTAATCACAATAACTCAGTTATCTTGGTCATACCCGAGGAGGAAGGGGGAGGGTTGAATACGAAATGAAAGTCGAGTATTTTTTAATCTTCTATGTAATATATATTTTTATAATATATAAGAAATATTCATACAAATATACATTTTATATAAAAAAAAAAAAAAACTATTATATTTTACGTATTTGTGTTTTTAGAACCATTCAAGCGGTATAAAAAAATGTATTATTGTACTTTTTATTACTGTAAATTGTATTATTGTGATACTATACATTTCAACGAAGTATTTTTTTTTTTTTTTTTTACTCCTTTGTGGTGCGACGGGACTAATTATTATGGTACGCCATGCAGCATGAATAGGACATTCATGTGCTGCGTGAAAAATACTAATATAATAACGACAAAATTTTGGATTTTATCGACGACATTGTACTTTGAAAAACGTTTTCTACAAACTGTGTACGGTCTATGATTGGTCAGTATTTTCCCTCAGAAATTATTCCTGTTTAAATGGGTGTGAGTTCGATAAGATGGAAAATTCTAGAACACTTGTACAACGAAAAGTCGTATCAGTTGTTTTTTTCATTTACACACGTAATAAAACAATTCACTCGTGGTGTAAATTGTATATATATTTTATTATGTTACGACACTGATAACGTCAGGAAAATGCAATCATTTCGTCATTTTCATTTAAAAACACTATCTTTTTATTACAATAAGAATAGAATATATATCGAAACTCATATTTCTTACGGTTGAATGAAAAAGGCATTGTTACATATAAATATAAATTATAGAATAAATTTGATCGAAAGAAAATTACGAGAAATAATATTAATATGTTTGCAGTATGGCATTTTAAGGTTTAAGCTGATTCATTAAATTAAGTAATTAAAAAAACGTTCTTTACTTCTAAAGTTTATATAATTAGTACAACTCAAAAATTTCATTAAGGGTTTGTTTTAATCAAAAGTTGGGGTATGTGGAAAAATAGATTGAGAAATACTGTTATAGATAAATGATCCAACGGTTTAGATTCCCTTAATTTTGAAATAAATCTGCTAATTAGTTACAATATTAGTTATAATCGGGACACATCAGTGGTTAACAGTGGCATGATAATGGTTTTCTGTTGTCTTAGAAAAAACAAGGAAAACCCTAATCGGATACTTGTTTGCTACTATTCGTTACAACTTTAGGCCTCATTTTTATGAAATATAACATAGCACAGTGTAAAAAATGTTATTATTGAGAGGCTCCACATTTCTAAAAAAATTAACTTGGGATTTATGGGCTCTACTAGTCCCTTTTTAATGCTGACACTGGTCATCGATTTTAGCTTTAATTTTTATTCCATGATGGTACTCATGTCTTATTGTGAAAACCAGGTTTTATTTTAAACATTTCCGTCTATAACACAGGGTTGAATTAATTATTTAATTAGAGAAATGTAATTTTTTATCAGAATAATATTGTAAAAGACATTGTCCGAGAAGAAATATCATGTTTAATTTCGGTTATAATGCGGTTTTATGCTAACTGTTAGGAAAAAGGTGGCGTTAAAATAATTTAGCATTATCTACTGCTCATATTTGTAACATCAACTGCCCTTTTGACGTTGGGTCGTCCTACTGTCAGTTTGAATAAACGTTGGCAAACACTGTACGTATTCATTAATCACTTTGATGTATTTTATTTTCTTTTATGTTTTCGTGAAGTCCCCTGTTGACGTTTGCAGGATGAACACATAATAGTGATAAAATTAATGATATAATAGCATTTCGGAAAAACTTAATTTTATCTCACAGATATTTTGAATGCTTTATATTTTTATGTTCGTTATTAAAACTGCTCTAGAAATGTCTATTATGTATTATGCACAAAACGTTAATTTATGATTCACTTATTCAGTGGAAAACAGAGATATTTCGAGAGTATAATGAGTATAATGCAATTAACAAAAGTATTCTACCTATCCACCTTTTTTTTTTTTTTTTTTGTAGGTACCTACCTATGACATAATAGCCGATTGTTGATTTAATAATTGTATTTAAAAGGAAATGTCTATAAAAAAAAAAAAAAAAAAAAATAACAGTTTGGATTGTACCACGCAACATATTATTTTCGAGATGGCTTTTCTTACGGTTTTCTCTAAACAAATATGTAAATGCTAAAAGTTCCCTGCCCTTATTATAATAACACTGAATACGATAACTTGTTATCAGGGGCATATTCAAGGGAAGGTGAGGGGACTAAGCTCCTCCAAAGAGTAGTTTTAGCTCCCCGATCGCAATAATCGAATGCTATTCGTTAGATAAATAGTCTCATTAATTAAGGATTATAGTCAGATTTCATTTTAGTCTAAACAAATTTCCACAAAAACCTTGTAAATTTTTTTGATATTCGTCAGTAAAAAATTTTCTTACACCAAAATGTTTGCAATGTAATTTTCCATCTATGTACCAAGTTTCATAAAGATCAGTTAAACCAATTATTTTTTGTATATGTTCATGTGTGTTTTATGTAAAAATAATGAATTCAGTCAAAATATTAACTTTAAACGGTTATAAAAAAAAAAATATTGACTTACGATTTTGGTTGTATACATATATATATATATATATATATGGGTCGTATGAGTATATTAAATTTTCAGCTCTTGATATCCATAGATTAAAATTTTGTAAATTAAAAACTTACAATAAATGAGAAATTTCCAATTTTAGATTTTGAACGAAGTGAAGAAGCTTATGTTTTTACAATGATGTTTAATTTTTTTTTTCTTCCTCTGTGAATACTTTTTCGTACAAAAATACTTGTCCAAAAGTTTCGATCAGTACTTTATAGATCCAAAATCGAATGGTACTTTTAAGAGGTAATTTTCCAAATTTATCAATACTTTTTTCAAAAACTCGGAAAAACATCATATTGGTTAGTAATTAGATCCATGTCAAGAGACATTATAGTTTCTAACCAGTGAAATGATGTCAGAAAAGAACATAAATCAGGGTAATACGCAAGAAGAAAATATTAATAAGAGTTTCTAATAAGGCTCAAATGTGATTACAAGTGCAGAATAAAACAGAGACAACTTTAGATATTCTCACAAATAAGCTATTATTATTAGAAGAGACAAGTACAAGAAAACCGATAAAATTACTGGAGATTCCATGAAACTGCAAGCAAATGTTTCTAATTGATATTTTTTTGATCTAAATGACAACTATCCATGGATTTTTTTTTGTTTTTTTATGATAAACATTCAAGCTATAGTCACGATAAAAGGGTAAATAGTTTTCGGTGAAAACGCTTAATGTTTCCGCGTAGGCATTCGTTGCTCTTGAGAAACTCACATTTTAACCGCATTCATATTTATTTCATTATCTTAGTGTAATATGTCATGCGTGTCAGAAAGTTCCATTATTAAATCGAACAGTTCTGGACGAACTATTGTTACATCGTTGTCAATCTCTAAAGTCTACAATATATGGTTTCGAATTTCAATAAAACCTATATATATATGAATGAAGATTTCCCGCGAGAGTTTGAAGTCTATTATTTCATCCATTAAAATACTATTCACTATAAAACTACGAAAAAATCAATGCCCATAGCTAATTAATGGACATTATAATGCGTAATGTAATGTGTTCTACAGGTTACTCGAATAAACAAACCAAGATTACGAGATTCACACGAGAAATCGATATGTCTACGAATGCCATCGAATTACTTGTTATATTAACCACTTAGCGGGGATGGAAACGTTTGAATACAATTTAAAGACATATTATAACCAAATCTATTTAACAAAATACAGTGAAATTATTTTAATTAATTCATTTTTCGCTCGTATTCGACGTAAATAAATCATAATTGGACAAACATTTTTTTTAACCTTTTTAAACTAACCTAGCCTAACCTAACCTTGGATAACAAGGAGCCCAGTATCATAAAAATAAAGAGATATTAAAAAACAGTTAAATGAGTTATCCTGGGCAGGCGATTCAAGTGAGATCGGGAAGAGGTGGACAGCTTTATGTAAGTCCAAATCGGCTAGCTATCCAAGCCGGACCGGAAAGATTTAGCGCCTAGAATACTAATCGTCCAATTGTAAATGAGAATAACAAACGTTACATTGTAGATATGGATGTATTTTCTAACACTTGGTCCGATTCACACCAAACGTTCCTTTGATATAAATATATTGAAATATGTATGCATTGTTATCAAACAAACGATGACGGCACGACCTACCCCTGACGAAGTTCCAGTGGAATGTACTGGGGGTAGGTTGTGAGTATTGTCGATACCGGCGTATTTTTTTTTTTAAAAATGCAAAGTAAAGTAAAATAAAGTAAAGTAAAGTATAAAGTATAAAGCAAAGATAAGTTAAGTAAAGTATAGACAAGAAAGCCGGACATAATTCGCACCACAGGTATTCTTTGCTTCTCGAGGCAATTATTCTCGGTAGGTTTGTGAAAAATGATGACTATTATTGTTCTCTATATTATTAACACTTTGCTCAGAATTTTATAATTGAAGAAACGATTATAACTTTTTTAAAATTCAATACATCCACCAAGAATATCTGACTCGAGGATCAAAAAAATACCCGTGGTGCGAAGTGTGTCAGACTTTTTCACTATAATTTACTTATATATCTCAATTTTACTTTTCTTTATTTTGCTTTACTTTTCTTTTTATTTAATTTAACCAACATCGTACAGTTTAGACATTTGTTTTAAAATTAATATTACTCGCCTTACCTCATATGTAAATAATTAATTTTAATTAGATTATTATAAAAGTTTTTAATAAATCTATAATTTACTGTTTGCCAATAGTCCGTAATACACTGAAGATTTAATTAAAAATAAAAAAGTTTCTAAATAAATAAATATTTAATACTTTAATAATATTTGTTTTCGTGTAAATTGTTTTGTGGCGTTGAGATGCAAGTTGTATTTATAAACGTATTGGCAAGTAATAGAATTTGAGGCATAAATAACTTTTAAAGAAATTTTATTTTTTTAGCAAATTTCAGTGGCAAATTTTCTGATCATAAATGTAACATATTTGCGTTAATTATTTTATTATTGTTAAAGGTGAATAATAATGAGATCATCGGACATCGAATGAAAATTTTAAAAACCTTTACATACTTAGCAGTGAGCATGGATAAAATTTAATTATAATTAAAAATCGATTCAATTGATTTTAGCAAAAATTTAAATTAAAGTACAGCTATACCTATATGAGTAAGTTTATATAAAATGTTCAATGTTCAATCCAATAAATTAAAAATTGTTATTTGTTCTAAAATTATGAATTTAAGTAAGAGTAAAAATCATTTATTGACTGACATTTAGGGAAAATTTAGTAAAAAAAATTGTCTCCCAGATTAAGAATTAAAAGTTGTACAAGAAAAAAAAATGTAAAAACAAGGTATTTCCAATAATTAAAAAATTCTGTATTCATTTCAAAAGTGGTCAAATTTTTTAAAAATTTTTTTAACCTGCATCGTTTTGTTGTTGACAATAGAAAATTTTTTCAATTTTCTAGTACTTTTAGTTTTTAAACGACGCCTAAATCACAAAAATCGATTTCAAGAATATATTTAATCTATTGAAAATTTGCTGTTTCTATTACATTTTCAGTAATTTTTTACGCTTATCAAATTTTTTTAAAATAGTTTCGAAAAATGATCCTACCATACAGTCTACGTATTACGAATAACATAGTGATTAAGAAAGAACTACAGTTATTTAAATTTTTGCGTTTCCAAATCATTGGTTTTGATATAACCACCGAAACTGGGTAATAAAGTATTTTTTAAATTACACACGCCGATGAATATAAACTTTTATACGTAACATCAACCGTATATTATACCTGGAAAACGAAGAAAAATCAGAAGAACTGTTCTTATGTAAGGGTAACCGTGAAAAGTTAGAAAATTCTAAATATGTTTTGAATAATGTAAATTTTATAGAGTTCGTTTGATTACAAAATTTGATAGATATATTTTTAATTTTATGCGGTAACAATACCAGAATTATAAATACTTTTGTAATTCCAAGTTTGTTTATAGCTTTTGGGTATTTACTGTACTTATTGAATCTTTACTATATTACATATATATTATAGTTTATTTCATGAAATAAAAAGTGATTTCCTGTTTTAATAGCAGCTAAAAAAGCGTTTATTGGTAATTTACTTAATAAGGAATAATTTTATTTTGTACTTTTTATATTTATTTATAATTTTAATAACCTTAACAGTTGAGTCCGTAATTTTACAAACTGACATAGAAATATTTGTTATTGGATAAGTAATTTTTTAGATTCTGAATGAAGTGAAGAAGCTAGTGTTTTTACAATGATGTTTATTTATTTTTTTTCTGTGTACAACTTTTCGTATAGAAATATTTGTCCAAAAGTTTCGATTAATAACTTTTTGAAACCGGATTTTCCTCTAGATTGTACTTTAAAGAGGTCATTTTTTGAATTTCTCAATTCTACAATTTTTTTTTTTGGAAAAAACTACCCAAAATTTGACAAAAACGACTCGGAAACCATAATTTTTTATGAAATTTTAAACATAGATAGAAAATTCTATAAAAAAGATTTTGGCGCAAGAAAATTTTGAAAATGTGAAAAAAAATTTTGAACATTTTTTGAAAATTTTATTTTTTTTTATTATTAACTTTCTTCGTTCAGAATCGTTTTACTGAAGAAATGATTTATCGTTTCTTTAAAATTTAATATACCTGTCAAGAGAATACCACCCGTCGTGCGAAGTACACCCATCGTGCGAAGTATGTCCGGCTTTTTTTTAAATATATTTAAAAAAAATAGATTATAATCAAATAGATTTTTTTTTTTTTTACTTTTAGATTTATGATACAAAATCCACTACTTTAAGTATTTCTTTTTACGTACGACGCAAGTACAAATACTTCCTTGTGTAATTTTGATTATCAAAATATGATCCATAAACATTGCTCCGACTTGAAGAAGCATTAAAAAAGTTCACCTCAAAAAACAGTATAATGAGTTCGAAGATGCTAAATAATATCAGTAGGTATCTGTCTTATTTAATATTGTGTTGTATAGTATGTAATTTATTTCTTTTTATAGTTTCCAACGCCCAAATGGAAGAGAGTATAATTTTAGTTATAATTTCAATAATATAAGCAATTAATTTTATTTTTATAATATTTGCATAATGTTTTAAGTAAGTACAATGATAATAAAAAAATAAATAAATAAATAAAAAGTTATTAATTAGTAATAAGCTATGAATATGGTATTGAAACCGGTTAAAATCAGTTACCGATTATTTACAATGTATATAAACCGTTAAAATCCGATTATTGATAATTGATAATTAATATATTATACTGGTGTTGGATAACTAATAACTAATAAGTAATAACTAATGACATCTTTTTAGAACAAAATAACTTCTTACCAGTTTTTGAAAATTTCCTGCTCCTATCAGAACTCTTAGTTACCTTAATTATTGAAAGTGATTTTAAGCCCATTTATTAGTATTTAAATATTTCTATATAATATTTATTTTAATTAAATAGCACTAAAAATTGTTGTATCATTTAAGGAGTTTTAGGTTCTTTGAAAGTTGATAGAGAGTAATATCACTTATTTGAAATCGTATTTATTGATGTAAAAAATAAAAAAAGAATAGTGGTAAATTTACACGAATTTATGTATTACCTACTTTTACATACTACTAATTATAAATATTTTTTTGTCCATGTAAAAAAAAAAAAAAATTACAGAATGTAAATCACGACTGGAAATAGTTTAGAACATGTCTGGAAAAGCTGGAAAAATAGTAGAGTTTCAAACCAAAAAAAAAAAAATGTGTACATAAACATGTGCAGTAATATTAACGATGATAGACGTTAATTCGGGAAGGAATATATTATTGTTATGAAGCTAATACTTCAAGGGTTAAACTAAAAATTTATTAATATCTATTCTGTTGACCAAAAGTGTGTATGTGGGCACAAAAATGCTCCAGGACGAACGACAACGGCATGTAGATGAAAATACGTATTATGTTATTATTGTTGTTGCCGCGTTCTCTTGCGACGAGCTTTTGCGTCCGCGTGCCGCCACCTTTTGCGTGTGCACAGTAGGGGCTGCTGTTGCTGGTGGTCGCGTCGTATAAAAGGGTGGTCGGAACTTGGATACTGTCATTTGTGCCGAAACCACGTATCGGGACACGCCGATGGGAACCACCCGTTTTACCATCATGAACCATCTGTTGCTGATCGTGACCGTCCCCGTTCTAGCCACAGTGTTCGCCGCTCACATTCAAGTACGTCGTTTCATATATATATAAATTTTTTTTTTTACTATAATATTATGTATTATTATTATTATTATTATTATTAGGGACCGGAATTATATGCGTTGGAAATATCCGTGAATTTTTACACATCACTGATTTCCATTGAAATGTGTGAATTATGTCGAGTAAAATATTTGCCCGAGTTTAAAAATGTATTTAGGAAATTTATCGTACGATATGAGTAAAATACTTAATTTGTAAAAAAATAATGAGTATTCATACTTGAGATATTTATTTAATCCGTATTTTAATAAAATACAGATTCACTGTATTTTATTCAATTATATAATATTCACTTTTTTTAAATAAAAGGCAATGAATAAATGGAATTATAACATTTTGTGTAATTACAATAGGCAATTAATAATAACTTCAATAAATCTGGTCTGTGAAACACGAATAGACTTTTAATTCTTCATTATATTGTTTTCAATTTTCGTAACATTGAATTGAATACAGAAATAATACATAATTTGTATATAATATGTGTAATTTGTGTTTTCCAAAAATGTTAATATAATATGTAGGTATAATAATAAAAATATTTCTAATTTTTTTCAATAAATTCATTATGTTTCAAAAAAATCTCAAAATATATCTAATTTTTCAATCACGCGAGATATAATTCGTTTCATCGATTAATTTGGCTCAGATTCAAATATATACTTCTCACCAAGCTAATTTTTAAGTTCTGTATTTGAAACTTACAAATGTACTCTAAATGTATTAAATTTAAATTATTAAAATATTTTTTATTATTTTAATATTTGGAAGTCGTATTATCGCGTAAACAGTAGTGCTGCATTTATCGTGGAATACTGCTAAAAATGATTATTATTTCTGATAATTTAGAACTAGTCACTATATCGAAGATATATATATATATAAAAAAAGGAAAATACCAAAAATACCGTTTGCGTGTTTTAATTACATCCCATTACAGCTAAATCGTGTGTATAATTTTTTTTTTATTATCGAATAACGCATGTGCTATGTTCGATTTTAATATAGCTATAAAAACGAACGACATTACTACATCATTCAATCAAATTTTCTTTTGAGAATATTGTTGTTTATGATATGATTAATTGATGTATAACATAACGTAACTAGAATTGAAGAAACTGAGGAGGAAATAGGACTGAAACCTCAAATATTTTCAGTAGAGCAATAAATATTTCAACATATGATGACAAAAATAATTAAAAAATAAATAGAATAGACGTACAGTTAACTCGAAAAGAAAAAAAAAATTCTCGAATTTATCAGAGTACTTTTAAAAATTGATATTTACAAAATACTACGTCTTCATGTAGTAAAATCAAAAATGTCTAATTAATTTTTAATATACTTAAATATACATATATTTTAAATGCAGTGTATTAAAAATAAAATTTACAATTATTATTCAACGGTTAACAAAAATTATTCCAAAGAGTTTTGGTTATTGGAGGACAATTTTTTATTTTATTAACCAATTCAATAAAATTTTTAAGCTTGTGATTACTATTAGATTATTTCTGAACAATTTGAATAAACGAATTTAATTAATAATTAAATTAATATTTTGAGTTAATTCTGAACAGAATATCAGATTTTTGACATTAATATTTTAATATACAAAGTTCTTTTTGGAGTTGTGTAGTAAGACGTAGAGTAGAAACTAGATGTTAAATTTTATATTTATTACTGCCGGTAAAATGTGGTTATTTGTTTAGTTTTTGTTATATTTTTGACAGTTTTAGGTTCTGAGTGGAACGAAAAAGCTAATGGTTTTACAATGATGTATGTTTAAAATTTTTTGCCTTTTCTGGAAACACTTTTTAGTGTATAAATACTTGTCTAAAAGGTTCACCATACAGTAATTTTTTAGATCAGAAACCAAACTCAAGTGGTATTTTGAAGAGGCCATTTTTCAAAATTCTCAATACTTTTTTCAAAAACCAGAAAAATTTGTCGGTAAATTTAGTAATATTAAAAAAAAAAATATCGTAAACAAGATTTTCATTAATAGATTTCAGTAATTTAACCACGACTTCAAATCTAATAGGAATATAAACTAGAAATTTTCATCTATTAACAAAAATATTGCAGTACTTTTAGGATAAATGTAGAATTTAGAAATTACCTTCTGTTGTGTAAAATTTCATCTTATCAAATTTTAAATTATTGATATTATTTGCTAAAAATTCAATATGAATGAAAATAATATGAAAAATTCGTATAAAACTGGTATTTTTACGTAAAATAATATTTTTTTTCGATTAAAACTTCATAAAGCATTCATTTCTTAATTCGGTTGAAATTTTATATCATCGAAAGATTTCTGAAGTGTTTTTCTACAAATTGTTTCATGAAAATCGGGTCAATGAATAACTTTTTATTACCGTTCAAATTTTAGAATAACGGCTCAAATGACGGTTAATCTAAATAATGACAGATTTTTCTTCCTTGATTATTACGTAACATATTAAATTAATTGTTTTTTGAATGAAAAATTGTGTACCAGTTTACTCAGATATAAGTCAACTTATATATTTTACGTTTTTGTTAAAATCAATTGTGGACATTTTTATTCATAGAAGTTTTAAAATTCAAAACACAGAAAAATTAATAATTCTCACGAATTTTAAATGGATACAGATTCCTAAAATACTAAAAATCTCAACAATACCTTATCATAGTCAAATTTCGGATAGGATATAAATATGTAACGATTATTAACCATACTCAATAGAAAATTGACGATTATTGTTGTCTATAATTAACTGAAGCTCCGCTCAGAATTATTGTTTTATTGAATAAAAAATTTATCGTTTCTTTAAAATTCAAAATACCCACTAAGAATATCTCACCTGAGGAGGAAAGAATACCCATAGTGCAAAGTACACAGCCTCTTCTTTTCGTTTAACTTGCACAACATTTTAACAAATTTAAGAAGTGAAAAGTATTTTATATTTTATTCTTTAGGTCTTTTCATCATTTCAAGTGATTGCGAATATTCGAAAATATGAAAATATTATCAAACATTCTTTTTACAACTACTGCAAAATGTATTATTCATCACGTCCATTGTAGGATTTCTTTTTTGACGGTTTATTGGATACAGATTTTCAATCACAAAATATAATTCAATCACTAACAAGTTCAAATAACTACATGATTTTTATTTTTCATTCGTGTTTTTACTTTATACGTTTAAGATAATTTGGTAATAAGGTTTTGTGATTTTTTACACATCAATTTAATCTGAGTGATTATTTTTGAATAATGTTCAAAAAACTATTTTTTTTTTTTATAAGAATTGGAATTATTAATCTCTCATACATAAACCTACTTAAAATTAATATTGTATACATCTTTTTAAAAACCATTTTTAGTATAAAATATCAATCGATTATTATACATTCTTTAGATAATTGATAGATAATAATAAACTGTAATATTCGATACTGTGAGTTACCTTATTAAAACCATTAAAATGAGATTAAATAAAATATTACACTAATTTTATGATACCTGTATAATATATAAATGTTTGAAAAATTGTGTTTTTTTGAGTATTTTACAAGTTTATTTTTTATATTTAAGTATTTTAGGTAATTAAAACCTTAGTCCTAATCATGATGACTCAATAAAATTATAAGAAAAATGAAAGACATGTTTTGTACTGTGGATATTCTTCGCACACTCCGACATGATACTAGTTGGGTGGTTGTATAGCATTATCATTAGGTAGATCATTTTTACAGGTGGTTCATGATAGTGTAGTTGTATGAGTGATTCCTTTCTTTAAAGTAAGAAATTGCAAAGGTTATGAATTATAAACGAAAAGATATTTGTTCTTTACTGTAATAATAACATTTATTTGAGCAATAATTCTTACTTCAAACGGACATAGAAAATTACTCACTTGAACAATTTTTATGAAGTGTCGTATTTTGATAGAAAAACTAAGGGAAAATCTTTTGTTAAAACAGATTTTTTTTCGCCAAATTAAGAATACAAGTATTTATTTATAAGGATTAAATGAAAAAAAAAAAGGAGTTTTTTACGTGAAAATAACCAATTCTGCGTCTAAAAAATCAATTGGAAATAGATTTTTGATGTTTGCTTTCACACTAACATTTAAAATGTACAATATGCAAAGTTCTTTTGAATTTTTTGGTCTAAATATCAAGAAGTGCAAATTGCATTTGAAAAAGATTATCAAAAAAAAAAGCGGACATACTTCGCACGATGGGTGTACTTCGCACGATGGGTGGTATTCTCTTGACGGGCGTATTAAATTTTAAAGAAACGATAAATCATTTCTTCAGTAAAACGATTCTGAACGAAG
>JAIPRM010005648.1:0-20143 GCA_025469315.1 Stegophylla sp. TES_Ste_2020 | reverse complement strand
TTTATTTTTTGAATTTCTCAATTCTTAATTTTTTTTTTTTTTTTGGAAAAAACTACCCAAAATTTGACAAAAACTACTCGGAAACCATAATTTTTTGATCCGAATTTTATGAAAATTTAAACATAGAAAGAGAATCATATAAGATTTTGGCGCAAGAAAATTTTTGAAAATGTGAAAAGAAAATTTTGGACATTTTTCGGACATTTTTTTTCCCTCATTTATTTTTTATATTATTAACTTTCCTCGTTCAGAATCGTTTAATTGAAGAAATGATTTATCGTTTCTTTAAAATTAAATACACCCGTCAAGAGAATCCCCCCCTCCCCCCATCGTACGAAGAACACCCATCGTGCGAAGTATGTCCGGCTTCTTTATTTTAAAACCATCATCGCCGACCTCCGTCACCCCGTTTTACTCCGTGCCAATACGTTTTAATCTCGCTTATTCGCGTTATAATTATATATGCAGAGCGGCCGAGTAAATCGTATTATAATACCGAACGTAAAATTAAACAATTCGCGGGATTTATCTGTGCGCACGCGCGATAATGTAATACAAAACAAAGTTTGCGACGAACGGAAAATGAAGAATATAATAATTATTTTATTATTATTCTTATTATTTTATGCCGGCGCGCTTTATAACACATATTATTATATACCAGCGGTTCTCAACCTTTGTATGTCGACGACCCAAGATAATTTGCCAAATTTTTCTCGTGACCTTTTTGAAAATAATTTCAATGGAGAGCTACCCCCGTCTTTCCATGACCACTTGATTTTAGATTTTGAATACGAGAAAGATTTTGGAAATGTAAAAAAAAAAAAATGTTTGGACATTTTTCTAACATTTTTTTTCTCATTTGTTCTTTATATTATTAACTTCTTTCGTTCAGAATTGTCTTATTGAAGAAATGATTTATCGTTTCTTTAAAATTTAATACACCTACCAAGAGCTTCACACCCGAGATGCGAAGAATACTCGTCATGCGAAGAACATCCATCGTGCGAAGTATAACTAAAAGAAACTATTACTCTTCACGGATTTATTTATTTATTTGAAACCGACGACGTCCAAAATGATAAACTATTACAAGCTTGTTTATCTATAATAATTCACAAAAGAAGTTTCGTTAATTATTTTTAAAATTATTTCATAACATTGGTAGTCCAAAATTCTTTCAAAATCATCTTGAAACAACGTTGTAACTTTTTAGCGACCCATTCAAAATTATTTGAGACCCAAAATTGGGTCGCGACCCTATTGGTTGAGAACCGCTGTTATTTTATACAGCATACACCGAGCGTTCGCGCACGTGTTACGAAATGAGAGCGCGATAATTATTGACGAGCGGTTTGATTAGTATTCGATACGATTTACTCGGCTGTTATACTATAGGAATCGAATACACAGTAATCATTATGGCTGCTGTGGCCAGTGGCATAGCTGAGCCAATCGATTAGGATTTAAATTGAATAATTCTGTAACAAATTTTATACAATATACGAGGTGCCCCAGTATGATTTGACAGATGCAATGAAAAAAAAAATTCAAAATAACCATTTTGCAAATCTGAATTTTTAAAAAATATTAGTGCTCAAATGTCTAATACAAGTTAATCCGTTCATTTTCTACGATTTTTTTTTTTTTTTTAATTTGTGAATTATTTGATAATTTTGTCGAATACATCATAATAATGACAATATTATGAATTATTTAACGATATTATTAAATTATTCAAAAACATGAAAAAAACGTAGAAAATGAATGTATTAACCTTTATTTAGAAATTTAGATACTTACTAATATTTTTCTAAAAATCAAATTCACGAAATAGTTATTTTGAATTTTTTAAAATTTGAAATGCTGTAGTGATAATTTTCAAAAAAAGAAAAATTCAAAATTATTGATAGAACAAGAGTTATTGCATTTGTCAAATTACACTGTAACACTCTCTGTGTAGATCACCTAATCAAATTTATATCGAATGGTAGATTGTTATAATATAGGTAATTGCATATCTCATTACAATAATATAGTATAATATATCTTAAAAATCTTAATAAATACATATAGATGATGAATAAAAAATTCATTAAAAATTATACGGAAATTTTAAAATAAACTTTATGGGTTATTAGCTTGACGCGTGATAATTATTCACCGATAACGTTAAAAATACAATAAACCAACCACAGTAGACATAATAATATACTCAATGTTATATACTTTTTAGGTATATTTATGACCTGCAGTATCTGTTTTTTTAAGCACTGGTGTACATTATAAAATATGTACGAGAGCACATTCAATTAACTGAATTTAAAAGTCAATAGTATCCTGAATAATTGATACATTTTATATTACTCTTAGGAAATGGCCTCTGAAAACACAATTTTCTGTTTCCAAACTAATTAATTAATATTATTTATTGAACAAATTCAACCTCCCTGCCATATATATAGTTGATTTGAAAATTAATATTTAATAGCTGCAATTTTATTTTGTAATGCATATCGATTTACAGCCGACTTACTCAAATGACTCAATATTGAGTCCGATAATAATTATTCATAATTATTATTTTTTTAATAAAGTCGTATTCAAAAATGTTTGTGACTTTTTGATTTGAAAATCACCTAATATACAAATCGTTTGTGTTAACACCAGAAAATTAGATCAGCGTACCCATTGCCCATTTCGGAGAGAATTTAATTTAATAATTTTCTTTCGTTGTTATAGGAATGAAAACAAATAATATACGAATTGATCGCATAACAATTATGTACCTGTAAAATATATTAATGATTTAACGCAATTAATAAAAAAAGCTCCGTGTTTCAAATTCTGACATACAATTAGTTTAGTAATAGTTTGTTAGGTTAAAAGTCATTCGAGTCCAAACTTTCGTATACATATATCTATATATATATTTTTTTTATTTTTTTTTGATCAAAGCAACAACCCAAAAACGTTCAAAACTCGTCTAGTATATTATACAACGTGTTTACACGTGTACATTACGTATTTGAAAATGAACACGTACTGGTATAATTGAATAAAAGAAATAGACACGGCATTATGGTAAACAGCTCACTCCAATCAGGTTTCAGATTACAGCCGTGGAATAATAAAATGCAATAAATTTTTTTCAAAATTTTAAATTCAAACACTAGAATATTCGAATAACTCGAAGTAGAGCAGCGAAATGCACGAACAATTTGTACTTAAAAACGCATCATAATATTTATAAGAGCACGTTCGAAATGAAAATATGTTATAGAGGTTTTATTTTTTTTTTTCACATACATAAACGTGAGCAACGGATTGAGATTCGAAAGACGATAACGATATTACGCGTCATGTCTATAGTTTATTATAGTTTCACGAAACAAGTGAATATTATACCAGAGATTAGTGATAGCAAAATAGACAACCACCTAAGGCTGCACTAGGGGTGGGAAATGTTAAGCGAACCAAATTGATTATTTAAATATTCGTTTTTTTTTTTTTTTTCCACACCTACCTCAAGCAAATTAACTATTGAACAAGGGTGGCGCGTAAATTAAATTCGCCCAAAAGCCGCCGGCCCTGATTATTACATTAACGATAGTCGCCCGGACAACAGCGCGTCTCGGTAGAGTTTTGCGATCGCATGGCAAAAAGTCGAAAACATAATTTCCCCAGAAACACGCACCCGCGTATTACGCTTATTTCGAGAAAACCCAAAATATAGTACGAGTATGTTTGAGCAAATATTTATATACCATTTTGGATGAGTGTTCCAGTAAAAATAACGTTTGGGCGAAAATATATAAATGGATTTATAGTTAAATCACATTTCAAAGTAGATATTTTCTGCACGTGTTTTGGCGCTCGTCGCTACGCTCCTTTGGCACCTTAATTTCTCTCCGCTTAATCTCTAATAACATTTCTCGACATGCTGTGCGACGTGGGGACAAACCGGTAATACGTATATCACATAATCAGTAATTATTGATAAGCCAAAAACACGGTACCTATATTATAGGGTGACCATACTTCAGGAAATGAAATACAGGACAAAAATATTTTTCATAATATTTTTAAATAAATAAGTATTTATTACATATATATATATATATATATATATATATGTTTTTGAACCGTGACAAAAGTATAATTTTTAAACTAATATTTTTAATTTTTATTTTTCAACTATTATAGATTAAGTTTATACACATAAAAATATTATTTTCAAAAACACAAAATAATATACCTAATGAAACTAAATTGATACTTTTTAAAATATCTTCAAATCCTTTATTCATGCAAGATTATAATTGATCTAATGGTATCCTAAAGATTTCTAGATTCTTACGTTATTTTATTCAATAATTTAATAATTACAGACTTGAAATAACGGAACAAAAAGCGTCCTGAGAGAAGTTTGACAGGACAACAGGACACAGAGCCCAAAACAAATGACAATCCTGTATAAAACAGGACGTATGGTCGGTCACCCTACTATATTACATTATTCACCAAGTTATGCCGATATATTATAAACTGTAATCGCCAAGCCGGTATCAATAATAGACAGTCGCCCAAATGGACTGCTGTTAATGTTTCGGTCAAAATTATTATTACCTCCGTCCAAACGACCACCGCCCAAAATAAAATATCAAATTTTCGTGGCCACCGCCATCACAATCACGGTACATCAATGTTTGATGGTTAACGTTTCGCAAAACACTACGCCAGTTCATAACTGAAGAGGGTAGGGGGGGGGATTCATGAACGCGAGTGCCGCCGCCGAATTCAATATACACGATGAAATCTAGTCTTTGTGCGTGTGTGTTGGTCTTCGCATGGGTCTGCGTGAGTGTGTGTGTGTGTGTATGCGCCACGTACAGAGGTATATTATGAAGATGCGCACATCATAATATATACATACATATTTCGTGTATAAATTGTACATATACATATCTATGCTCTGTGTGTGTGTGTGTGTGTTTTTTGACGTATTATTTGTGTTTATACATACGCGTGTATCATGTAGGATGCACATACACGTGCACGTGGCACGTAGTGTAATATATTTTATTATAATATACATCCCGCGTTCCGCGACTGCATAAAAGTACGCGCGCGTGTAGTCATTTCTCCCTCTCACTCTATTTTTCTCCTTCGTAATGGAGATTTAATAAAACCTCGTCTGTGAGGAAGTGAATTTCGAATTTTCCAATATAAAACCGTCCGCAGATTGGCACGCCGCCGCCGTCGGCCGCGGGCGAAATACACCCGGCCGAGGCTATACGCGCGGTGTTCATCATTCGCGGCCGATCGCGTGCAATCTCCCGCCGTCACAATGTCGTCGTCAAACGACCGCGGTTTTGGCCGCGGTTAAGTCACTACCTTGTACGAAGAAATATAATACCACCGTCACCCCCGATGGCGTATCTGGGACTACGCCGAGGGGGGGGGGATGTAAAGGCTAAATATTTGAAAAGCGCGTAGAAAAACATTAATTGTTACCATAGCCGGATTAAGGGGGGGGGTCTAGCCGGGGCTGCAGCCTCGGGACCCACCTAAGTATCAAAGTGACAAGAGCCCATAAAGTTTTAGACTGAATCACATTTTTCCGTGATTTTAAGTTATACTTAGCTTCAAGTAAAGCGAGAAAAAAAATGTATTTAATAAAATAATTTTTGTTTCATAATGTTACCTTTTTTTTTTTGTTGGCATGTTAATACATTGAAAACTTATTACTAAATTTTGTATTATCGTGCATTATTATTTATATTAATTTGCCGGTCTTGACTTTTGTTATACTACAAATTAATACTCTTATAGACGTATAAAATATATACATTGATAATAATTTTTAAGTTAAATTTGTAAATTAGTTAGAAAATTTTATTTTTTGCACGCGAAGCGTGAGGATTTTCAAAAAATTGTTTGTCAAAAGGGCCCACTAATCCGGCCTTGATTATTGCCTCTTAATTTTTACGATTTGTAACTCGTTATAATATTGAATTTCGCTAATAATTATGTTTTCGAATTCGTTGGTGGTGTTCAATGACTTCTACGGATGGATTGTATAACCTTTATTTTGTATATTATATTGTAATCCTTTCAATCCGCCAAAAAAATAAAAATTAAAATAAAATAACTTTACTAGTTATTATTATTATTATTATTATTATTATTAATTAATTTCGATACCTAACTAACATTTCCTCGTAGTGATTCCCGAGTAGTGATTCGTTTAAAATAAGAACCAACGACCGTGCAGGAGTGCAGAAGTTTTTAGTAACTTTCTCGATCCCATTTAAAGGTAATACTCATTATTAAATAATTTTACAATCAATACCAAATTTGTATTTTTATGAAACATTTAATACGCTTTATAAAAACAATACTGATTACAAGATTCAGAAAAACGGTGGGTATAAATCATAATCGAGCGGTTATAGATCAATAATTGTACTTGTACGGCCATTTGTGATTGGATATTTTGATATTCGAAATTTGTATCATATTATAGCTCGAGAAAGGATAAAGTAACATTTATTTTTATTTTTCTGATTATCAAGTAAATTATAAATGTATATTTAATGAATATGAAAGTTTATGAATGATTAAAAAAAAAAAAAACAAACGAACATAAAGTCAAGGTGGGAAATATATCTCATCAATTCCCGCACCCCTTAAATATGCCACCACCACTACATTATTATTATTTAAAGCATTATTATTATTATTATTATTGTCTATATGCGGCATACCGTTCACGACATGACCGCGGGGCGTGAGGCGAACACACGTGACCGGAAGTCATGGCTGATGACGACGAAAACCGTCCACGGCAGACCGGAAACGATCGGGGTGGTAGACGATATGCGTAAACCAAAAATCTAATTTCGTCCCTTGACGATTTTGCCGCCGAGCCGCGCCTCCGGGCTTTTTCGCATTCGTGCAGTGCACACTTCCGCGAGCATTCCACACCGAGATGCGTTCGCGCAGCTTTTCGCTGACATTTCCGGCATCATCGCCAGCCGTTCATTTCAGCGAATAGCCGAGTGAAAAATAAATGTTTATGCGATCCCGCGAGAAGCTCGCGTCTTACACCGGAGTCGGTTTAATCTAAATGTTCCTCTCGTCGGTCTGCTCGAATATATACATAATAATATTACGTATTATTATATTATTATCACGCAGTTAATTCGATCACATCAATCTAACGCTGTCTGACATCAGTTCAGTCGGTGTAGTTATAAAATAATAATAATAATAATAATAATAATAATAAAAAAAAGAGAGAAAACGTAAAATGGATAATGGTTATGGATTTAGGGCTACGAGCAAAAGTAAATCTTTGAATATTGCCTTAACCTGTCATATTTGCAAAACCGGCGATGATTTATTCTTTTTATTACCTTCGAGAAACTCGCGCTGCAAATGGAAATGATAAATATAATATAATAATAAGAACTTTTGGCCGAGAACAAACTCTCGCGTGTTGTGACGTACGAGACTTGTTCAAAATGAACTCGTCACCGCGAAGTGTACCCCACCGCCGCAGACAGACAAATAAGATAATAGATAATTAAAACAATTCTAATTTATTTCTCACTATCCACGAGGGTCTGTGAAATTCTGTGGCCTTTGTGGGTTTTGAAAATGCTCAGCGGCGCACAGGAATTACCTCCCAAATCCAGGTAGTACACCTTTTTTTACCCGAATCGCCTCCGGGTTTTTCGGAGGCGATTCGAGTAGCCTACATGCATCATAAACTCGAAATACTTCTCATATACAATCAAACATCGATATCGATATTTTTCGTTATTTTTGTATAATATTATATAGATTCAGAGGCCCGAAGCGACGGCTCCGAGGAGCGTAGCGACGAATGACAAAATACGCGCAGAAACTGTTAACAGTGATTTATTAAATTCGCCGAGGCTTAAACCGATTTGATGTTTCGAGCCGTAGTCGAAAGACGGCGTAAAATTTACACACATCGATTTGTACCGAGTGTAATAATTGGGGCTTTATAGGAGTTATAGGAGTTAGCATGTTTTTCAAAAATCATTCAAAACATAGCTAAGTAATATATAAATGCGTTTCATAACACCAAGAGTTGAATACAAATCTCTTTAATTTGCATATTTTGCGCACTTAACTCTTTTATCTATATGAGTGCATATTTCACCTATTTTTCAATATTTAATTTCAGCTTTTTTTTCGGTAGGTTTATTGGAAAATTTTTCCCTGAATAACTGAAAATATTGAATATTATTTAATATATTTAATATTTTTATTTGTTTAAATGTAAGCTCAAAAAGAATAGAGATTAAAAAGAGATACAATTTTTAAGTATATAAAGTTTTTACAGTAAAATTAATGTTTTATAAGCATTATTTTTGCATTTTTGTTTTTTTTTTTTTTGGAGCATACATCATAAATTTTATAGCATATTTGGTACATTTTTAGAGCACAATGCATGTATATTTTAAGTTGTATTAGAGCTAGTAATTATAAAAATGTAATAATATACGTACGGGGAACCGTCGACACCAAAAACCGCATATACTTCTGACAAAATACAGGAAAAAACCGCACACTTTTTGAAAATAATTATTGAAACCAAAAACCGCACATTTTATAACGATCGAAATGTCCCCACGCTGCACAGCAAACCGAGATGCGGAGCGAAGCGGAGTCGTCGACCGAACACCCGGTGAACCATAGACCTACACTGGCGGAGTAATAGAGCTAAGCTACGGCGGCACCGAACTTTTTCGGACATGATTTAAATAGAGTTTTTTTGGACACAGTCTTCGTGCATTTATAAAAACAGAAATTGCCTGTACCTACGATATACTTCATAGAGTAATATAGAGAGGCCGTAGTTACTTAATCGTGATGCGCAAACTGTGGGTATTTGACAGTGTGACTATTAATAAAATACAAAATATTGTATTTTGTATTAGGTATGTTCCGTAATTTGTGTTGTAGCTTAAAAATTGTTTTCATTAGGTATTGAATGAAATACAAAGTAAGATTGAGTGTATACGCCGTACGACATGTTTTATCATATTCACTTTAAATTTGAGATAGGGTTTTTTTTTTCTTTTTTAAATGACTCTTGCAAATTATGAAAAATGATTTCTTTAAAATACCTACCATTCAGAATACATTTCTGGACAAAATTTTTGGATAAGTTTTACTATAAACACCACTTAAATCTGAAATGATAAATAGCTAGTAGACAACCAATGGCTAATGCTATCGTATTAAGCCGAAAAAGGGTAACTCCAATATTAATGCAATTGTTCAAAAACAGCAAATATGGTTATTGACGTGATATATAATATTCATGCCTTAAAATGACAATTATAATAAAAATTAAGACTCCTTATTGTCACTATCATTAATTTTACACCCACGACTGCATGGCTTCCTTTTATTTCTAATTTTTTGAATTTTTAAAGAAAAAACGACGGACAAGTATGCTAGACAGCACGTCAAGTATGCTCGGAATTAGAATGTGCAATTCAAACACTTTTATTAGTAGATAACAACTTACTAACCAGTATTGATAGTATTAAACAAGTGATACAGTTTTACAATTTTTTTCACGAAATTTTTTTTTTTTAACAATCAAGGCACTTTCAAATATCCACGTTTTGCGCATCAATGTGTTAACATAGGCAAGACACCCAACGGCCTCTCTATATTATTACTCTACGATGCCGATTACCCGGCAACCCGTGAAGCGTGCGGTTTTCGTCTACCGACAATTTTGAGGTTAAAATCAAATGTGTGCGGTATTCGGATGCGACCCCCCCGGGGAGCAACGCACTCGGCGGAGCGGGGCACTTTCATACGTCACGCGCACTCCACACCCCTACCCCCCCCCACACACACACACACACACACCGCCAATGAAAGACCGTCATCTTCACCACCGCCACCGGTGAATATAGTAATATCGTGTGCCACAGCCCGAGGGAACGGTCTGGAGAGCAGGACGAGCGAGAGGGGCACGGAGGGGGCTAATATTAATATTTCCGGTCCCAAAAGTAATTCGCGCGCACGCGCACTTAAACGCCACAATTAGAACCACCCCCGCGCCATAGTCGTCGTCGAGCCGTTTCAATTAGCATCCGTCGTCGTCTCAGTCGTTTGACTCTCGAGTGTGAGCCTCACTGCCGTCCGCACTCGAACCTCTCTCCTCCGCTCGCTACTTATTATTATTATTATCAAACATTCGTTTATCGTTATACATTTATATACATATATAGTGATGATGATAATAATAATAATAAATATTATTTGCTCGCCGCCGCTACTGAGGGAAGACGACCGTTTGTTTTTCCACGGCGTGAAGGCCCCGAGCAAACGAATGTTTTATATTAATTAGACACCCTCTGCCCGATTTTCACTGTCCTCGCCTTCTCCTCCCCCGTGGGGCGAACGGTAGGGGGCACAGAACAAAAGAAACCGTCGCCACCGACGGTCCACGCAGCGGGGGGTGGGGACGTTTCGGACGAGCGCCAATTAACCGGCGGGAAAAACGACGAAATTAATAAACATATTAATTTCCCGTGTCACGACGACGACGACGACGACCTTCTGTCGAGCGCACCGTTACACGACGACGCTATTATATTATTTTCGTTAGTCGGACGGCCCTCGAGACGAGTTTTTTTTTTTATTAATTTCCGCGAATAAATGCGCGCGCGCTCGCGCACACACACACAACGAAAACATACCGCGTGTTACCGAGTGTTTGTTGCCGGGTGGAAGGGGAGTGGTGGCGGCGGACGAAATTAAAGCAGTTAAAATTCCATTGAGGTCGACCGCGGTACCGCCACCACACCGCGTTTATGAAAGTTTTGCGATTTGCCGCCGCCGCTGCCGTTACCTCACTCCGCTCGACGGGGTCCTTCTCGCTTCGGCTTCCGATAAAGGGAGATTCCGACGGTCGGTTGGGTCAAAATAATCTCGTTTCCGTCGTAATACGATAGAATAATAGTAATAATTTCAACGGTGCGTTGCTATATGGTGGGCATGACCGGTTTTCGCCAAAAATCATACGTTTTCCTTTGCGGCCAAAATTCGGCCAAATGATATTTTTGTGCGTAGATATTTCGAACGTAGGTCAAGTCGCGTCTCAATAAAAAAATATGTACTGTAGGTATGATGTAAGTCGCGGCTAAATCAATAATTTATATTTGTATAAATATGATTTATTGATTAAATGCATATTAATTGGCAGATAGTTGAATGGGCGGTGAAAGGTAAAGCATGATTTTAGCGAAGAAGACCAATTTATGTTTTGGCGGAAAAGGGAAACCTGGTAACTCCCGCAATAGCGGTGTAGTATACAGAGAGGTCTGTTTTCGAAAGAAATGGCGTACAACTTAGCTGGGTGTGTGGTATCATTCCGAACCTGTTGATAGAGAGAGAGAGAGAGAGAAAGAGAGAGAGCGATAATTTTTACCACAAATCTATCACGATTGTTAGAAAAAGATAGCGTACATTTTGGGACTATTTTTCACGTATACCCGGGTAGACCCCACGGTGAAGTCCGTATATTATCAGGTCTATGGTGTGCTCTCACGCGATGTTATCAGGGGGGGGGGCGGTGAGTATACGGTTGGATCACGTTATCAAACTCGGGGCGACCGATCGCGCGGAGTGCTTGGCTTTACGCGACGTGACCGCCCGTCGCAGATTATATCGAATTTCTGGGAAATCCTCGTGCGGTACTCGTGATTTAAACATTTTTTTTTCTCTCTTTTACCGATTGGACTCGAGTAAAACCGACTGTCGGAGTTTCACCAACCGTCAAAAACGACCACGGTAGGTTTTTTATTTTTAACTCGTTCGCTTCTGTACAAAATAACAAATGCATTTTGTTCGTGGGGTGTCCAATGGGGGCAAAAGTGTGTTTCACAAGTGAGGACCATGGGTTTCCGCAGAAATCAAAACGAGGGTGAGGCGAGAATTTTCGTTTTTGTTTTCCGAAACAATTTTATGCAAAAACGTTAGTGGCAATTTACGTATTTAGTGCGATTAAACAGTTGCACATAATTATCATATATTTATACGTGTTAAAGAAAACAATCATAAATTGATTGCATTTATGTGCTTATCAAGAAATACTATATCTGTTCGTGAATTGTAGAAACTGGCATTCTAAACTACCAAAGTTTTTGGTTTTCTACGTAGGTTAATATAATATACTCAAACCTAAAATAAAAAAAATCGATTGAATGATTTGAATATGAGAAATAAATATTTTACAGCACCTCTTTGGTACATATTATAAATCCTATTTCAGTGTTAAGTATAAATAGTTAAGAATTGTTTTAGGTATTATTTTTGAGATTTTTAATAAAATATCGTCGAATTCGTAAAATAAACAAGGCGTGATCATGGAGTTACGTGTAACCCCCACCCCTTATGAAAGCCTTTTTTTCTACCTTAAAACTGCAGTGTTTGCGAAAAGTATGAGAAAAACTCACAGATACGAGTATCAAAATAAAGACGCGATATATTTTTGCTCGCAACTCTCACACAACGGATGTTTATTTAGGATGGAAAAATTCTAAAACGTAACTCGATATGTGTGAACTTTATGATAAAGCTAATATTTTCGCTTCCCGTTTTTGCGATAATTTAATCCGTTTTATCTCGTGTTATAACCGGTGTTGTAGATCAAATAAATACGTATTGTGTTTATTATGATTGAGATACAACGATGCACGTTTATTATAATAATGTGCAACCTTATCACAGTAATCACAGTAATCATTATGATAACGGGTACCTACTTGTGATGAGTTAAAACAACATTTGGCAACTCGAGGCCTTCGAAGCCGTTTTATTTGATTCCAAAAAAAGAAATATTTTATATTATATTAAATAATAATATATTTTTACGAAGTTTCAATAATTGTTTTTATTAATACCTATAAAAGCATATAATTAAATATGGTAAATATCATAATATGTCAAAATATTATTATAACGAAGATTTGTACAATGATTTTTAATAGTTATAACAACGCGTTGGGTTAATTACTTTTAATAAGTATAAAAGTTATACATTACATAAATGTAATGGCATTATTCGTTACTCAAATAAAATTCTAATGAAATTATTATATTTTTAAAACCCATAAGTTATTACGTTACTTTTATGTTACAGTACAGAAAAAAAATCCCTGATTAGTCGGCCCAATGCCAGTTTCATAATTTGAATCCCGGTATCCCTGAAGGTGATCTCAAGAGGTCAGAGTTTAATATCATAGTTCAACTATAGATTATACTAATTTTTTAGTATATTTCATAGACAATTTAGTACATTTAAAAATACTTCAATACGGTTATTGTTAATATCAGTATGATCTATGTATAAATTATAAAAGAAAAGTAATAGATTTGTGAAATTTCAAAGTTTGTAATGCGTTATATACTAGATAACTAGTACTAAGTTAATTATCACGTTAATCTGTTGAAAACTAACATTTAAATTGTCAAATATCCCTAGATATAGATAGCCTTAGGCTAGGAATGTCTTATGACTAAAATAAAAAAAAGTACGTCACGTTTGCGTTACATAGAAAACAATTTTTGTAAAAATCGTTACAGTAAAGCCTTTTCATTTCGTTACATTACTGCCCAACAGCGAGTAACAGTTATAAGAGTTATAATATTCAAAAAAAAAAATAGTATTTTTATTTTATTATTATTGTGACCCTCGGTGGAGAGTTGATAAAAAAAATATTGCCCGCATAGTTAAAACGGTTGCCGACCCCGGGTTTGAACAGTAATAACATTTTTAAAATATACTTTACCTATTGAAGTCGTTAAAATTTAAATATCGTTAAAAAAATATGCATGCAAAATAAACAATACATCGTGTTCTTTTTTTTTTTTTTAATGGTCTTTATTGTTTCCGGATAAAAACGCTTATATTCTAAGTACCTTATTTTGCATAAACCCTTAATTTAAATATTTGCTGCTTATTTAAGAATTGAAAATTTCAACGACGTAAGCAAGCAATAATAATTATGATAATTTTTACATATTTAAAACTGATAATAAATAGTTCGAGTTCATTGATCACTATTGTAACTGCATTTTTTCTTTTCTATATTTAATTGTTTCCTATTGTTCTTTCTTAGTCTTACGATATTTTATCAAACACAAGTCTTATATAATGTATTGTATAGGTGAGTTATAATTTTGTATTCGTTTCCTACGTCTGTTTGTCGAGTACAGTGTTAAACGTTAACAATTCAAGTAGATAGACGAGAGATAAGTGTTGATCATAAAATAGAAATTGTAATGGAATTATTTATAATTTTATTTCGTACACCGTCGCCTATCGTTCAACAATTCGATTTCATTTAAAATACGCGATTAAATTATTTTATTATTATTATTATTATTATTATTATTATTATTTTTTTTTAGCATCGTTTATAAACTCAAACAACAAACACATTTCCAAAATATAAAATATTCTGCAATCCAATTTGAATACCGTAACTCGCTTTTGGCCTTTATGTGAAAAGTTTTTGTCATTCTGTGTCACAGTATGTTTATTAATTGCGAATCTCACGAAAGTTTTACATATATGCTATACAATATCATAATAATAATAATGATAATAATAATAATTGACGAAAACTTTTACGGGACCATGCAAACGTGCGTGTTTCGGACGGATATCGTATGAAAATATAAATGTATATATTAATGTTTATCGTCAACGGTAACAATAATAATAATAATAATAATAATATTATAACAACGAGGATAATATTATTATTATTATTATTACTATAATAATATTCTCAATCACAAACTCGACGCACAATAATAATATATTCTACTAATACGAGACTGTGTTATTCGAAAATGATTTCAACGTCGGTGTATGAACGAACTCAATGACGCGGCGGTATTGTCATTATCGTGACAACCCGTAATTTTTACGCGAACAAGTATAGGAGTAGTTTTACTCGCGCACGGAGGAGACCACGGTTAAATCGATATTATTTTATTATATTATTATTATTATTATTATTATTTTACATTGACTCGGTTGTTACCTACGAGACGGCCTCGTAAAGTCTCGTCCCCGCGTGTCATAACATTATGATGTGATGGTAACCGCAACTAGTGGCATATTTGTCACACGATTTTCAGGGTCGGGGGACCGATAAGTCATTTTTCTCCGCCTAGCCCTTACTGCCGCATTGTTGTTCGCGAAACAAACTACACGCGTTGACACGGTGCTTTTCGAATCGGGTCGAGTTCCGTCGTTCCGCCGTGCAAACCGCGTTTAAAAGCGCCGCCGCGTCTGTGTCAACAGACATAATATAATATATTTATATTATATTATTATACTTAAAACGATCATTTACACTGTCGTTCAAATATAACTGCTTGGTAAACTCGACTAACCGAACGGCTGTACTACTATACCGTTGACTAATGATTGTACTTAATTATTCTCCTGGCACGACATGCCCTATTTATTATTTATTTATTTATTTATTTTTTTTTTTTTCAGTGAACCCCGCCGACACAAAGCGTGAAATCCAAAATCGGAACTTGCAGTAAATTATTGATTTGGTCGAAATCATTAGGAGTTCATCGTTATTACCACTTAACACAAAAACAAATTTTATATTAAATTAACTGATCTCCTCTATTTGATCCTTATCCAGGAATAATAACTCGCTAATTACAAAATAGGCCGGTCAATGCTCATTGTGTTACCCCGGAAGAAAATTCGGGTAAAAATAATTAGATAGAGTCTCGGTGTCTTTCGATTAATTAATTTAAAATTATTAATTTAATTTAATTCTAAATTCAAAACATGTCCTGCATATTTTTAAAAGTCCGTAAAATACTAATCGAGTCACGAGGCGACAGAGTAGACAACAAAAGTATGTGCAATAAATAAATTGCATTTTAACAAATCACCAAAAAGGGACTTTTTATCATAATAATATGATTGAATTGAGAGGGGGGCTACTGTCATTTTTAGAAATACTGCTTTTTGAGGCGAAAAAAAATTTCGGTATGTGCGTAGACTGTAATACGCAAGTACTGACGTTAAAAATATAATAATAACTTTTCAAAGGAAAACTAACACATACACACACACACACACACACACACACACACACACGCAAAACACACGCACGTACATAAGCTCGTTAGACGTTTGATTACTTTCGACTGAACGACCGGACTGTGTCCCGGAAACATTAGTCTTCAGTGAATCCAAACGGCCTAAACTCGGCGGAAACAAGATAAATGACTAAAATCTGAGTACGGATAATGCTAATAAATAACAATAAACGAGTGTTTTGAATTGCGGAATGCGTTCGGGGCAGAGCAAAGCTTAGTAGATAATTGCTAATTTAAGTCATTGTAATTTCGGTTCACTGTTGTTTCAGGCATTCGTCGGAATCCGAACAATACATTTGAATAAAGAATTCGGAAGAAAAATAACGATCCGTTAAAAGTCTTTCAGATAAAAACGTATAAATTAATGTGTAAGGAGATTTTAATCAGGTTTTATAATCCAGTCGATATTTATTCAATTGTATTTACGAATTTCTTAAATATTATTCGTACTTGATAAAAAAACGATTTTTTAAATCTCAGCAAACGAGTTTATTTTATGTATTTGAACGGAAAAAAAAATATATATATATATATATATAAATTTATTAGCGATTGACAATGATCATTATCATCGTGTTACGAAAACTGACAAAGTGACAAATTTTCTGATTTCGCACGATTCAGCACAGAGCCACCTTAGGTGCCTATCGCCTGCTAATATACGTATTATTTAATTTATTCTATTCATAAGACGCGATCGAGCAAAACTTATTTTATTGAAGTTTCTAAATACTGAATAGATAGATTTTTTTTTTCTTTTAATTGCTCGGAGTAATTTTCAATGTCTGGAAAATACATTGTTAAAATGCACAGGACACTGAAGATCATACACGAATAACGACAGATAATTTAAAATTTTACTTGAACTCCCACAAAACTCCGTAAAAAAATCAGATATAAAAATATTTGTTTTTTAAGTGTTAAATTTTATCTTCTTTGAATGTTTGAATAGTAAGCGAAATTGCAATGTACATATTTATTTAGCTAGAATATATAGTGTTTACTTTATCCGAATTCCCATTTTTCACAATGAATTGACGTGAACTTAATAGTGATGAAAATAATTCATGCTTTAAGCATAAGAGAAAGTCAAAATATTTGAACTCCGACGATTAGCTTGAAAATTACACGGAATAAATGTATTGCTGCAGAGCACACACGAATTACTAATCAATACTATGAAATGAGATAAATGTCCGTATAAGTGAACAGTCCACACTAATAGGTAGATAGTTTCTCAAAAAAAATTACTGCAGTTTGTATAGTAAACAAAAATTCAATTTAAAAAATTAATAATGAAATAAATTAAAAAACAACACTTATTACGCTCAACTCGAATAGGGAAAAATGTATTTTCAACGACTTCGTAGAACCCGAAATTAGACTGAAGAGAGTTTTCTTGGTTTTGTTAGCAATAAGCTATGTTTACTTATTATACCTATGTCCGAGGATTACACGGAATAAAATATGTTTTGAGTGTAATAATAAACTAAAATACTGTAATAAATTCATTAATAATAATAACTTTGTTGAATTTACTTATTTACTATAGGTAATTACATGATTTAATGTATATTATTATACTATGTTCATTTTAGATTTTGAGTGAAGCAAAGAAGCTGGTGTTTGTTTTTTTTTGTACAATTATGTTTTTTTCTTTCTAATTTTTAATTTCTTAATCTAAAGATGACCTGGCCGAAAAACGTTGTATATTATGTTATAACACATTGGATATTGTAAATCTTTATTTTTGTGTACCTTGTATAATTGGCAGTGTATTTTTACGGTAAACTATTAACGAGTATTAATCTAATTTATTTAAGAAAAAAATTATGTTTCAAGAAAATGTTTGTTGGACATTAAGATTCTTCTCAAATCCTAATAAACGTAGTGTTTTACTTTAATGCGAGTTTTAAATTTAGTTTTATAACTTATAGTATTCATTTCGCGATAAGTTTGTTCAACTGTTTAATAAAATACTATAAATTTAATAAATACATGAAATAAATTTGTTTCTATATAAAATCAATTGTGTCATATTGCAGTGTTACATCTTGAAAACATTAATTAAGGGAATCGTCTGATCATTGAAAAAAATATGTAAAAAATAATAATTTGTTCTGAGTAAACGCATTTTCAATATGTACTGCTGATCTAAGCAAATTTTCTGTCATGTAATTTGCGCCTAATATTATTTTGAACATTATTTTTTTTTATTTGAGTACTTATTATGGTTATATTTCAATTATGATGACAAGAGAATTTTCGGTTTCTTATATTTTTGCCGAAAACTATGAATCTATATACTATATTCATTTGTATTCCTAAATAAAGTAATAAAATTAAAAAAAAAAAAAAAAATTTATACAAAAAAATCATTTTTCCTCCGTAACGTTTCGTTTTAAAGGCGATGTATAACATGGCATGTAGGGAAAATTTTCAAAACAAAAAACGAACAATAATTGTTAAAAAATTTGTGAAGCCGAAAACGTATGACAGCAGCGACGCGCAGAAATCGAATGTTTGACAATTAGTATCTCGTAGACAAGTATCCGTCACGCGGTACACCGAAGTGTTTTTATGACGACGAACAGCGTAAGTCTGCCGGTTCATTACCACGAGAAAATGTAATTTCGAGCAAACAGTAGTGGTTTAGTATAATGTTAATTATTATACGACTTGTTGCAATGACAAAAAAAGAAGACGTTGTAATTTACTCTGCGTACTCGGCAGAATAGGTTTTTATTAACGTGAGCGCCAGAGTAATAACATTCCCCCCCCCACTTCTGAGTTACAAAATATTTTTTGTCAGTTAAAATATTGTTGTGCGATAATAATTAGCATAACATATAATTATCTTTTTACCCAATATAATAAACGCGCGGGTTCCAAAGTAAATGGAACAACGTAAACATCGCGCTGCTGTATTACGTTATTGGAGACACTATTATGATGATAATAATATTGAATACGACAATGATAACAATAGAAACGAAATAAAATAATATCAGTAAAAAACGCGGATTTTAATGCTTTAAAAATGCCCTTAAATAATGTCTTTAAATTTTATTCATAAATCTACAATATGCAGTCGCCATCATTAAAATATGCAAAATACGTAAAATTATTTAAATAGGTGTTTCAGAGTGAAGTAAATAATTTATTAAACTTTTTCGTTTTTATAAAGTTAATTTGATAGAGATTTCGCCTTAATTATCTGTCAATATAAAATATGCGAAAAAATCGGTTAAAATACAAAAATTATCCTACAAATGCAAAAAAAAAAAAAAAGGCAAAAAAAATCAAACGAGTTCAAAATATATAAGAAATATGAGTGCGCTTTGTTAATTTTATCGTAGGAGAAGCGAGCCATTTACGTTTGAATGTTAAATAATATAAAAAAATAATATATAAAAAGCCGGACATACTTCGCACGATGGGTGTACTTCGCACGACGAGTGGTATTCTCTTGACGGGCGTATTAAATTTTAAAGAAACGATAAATCATTTTTTCAGTAAAACGATTCTGAACGAAAGAAGTTAATAATATATAAAAAAAAAAAATGTTCGAAAAATGTCCAAAATTTTTTTTCACATTTTCAAAATTTTCTTACGCCAAAATCTTTTTTTAGGATTTTCTATTTATGTTTAAATTTTCATAAAATTCGGATCAAAAAATGATGGTTTCCGAGTCGTTTTTGTCAAATTTTGGGTAGTTTCTTCCAAAAAAAAAAAAAATTGAAGAATTGAGAAATTCCAGAAATGACCTCTCTAAACTACAATCTAGAGGCGAATCCGGTTTTAAAAAGTTATTGATTGAAACTTTTGGACAAGTATTTCTATACGAAAAGTTGTACACAGAAAAAAAAAATAAAAATAAAAAATAAACATCATTGTAAAAATACTAGCTTCTTCACTTCGATCAGAATCTAAA
>JAIPRM010005647.1:0-20146 GCA_025469315.1 Stegophylla sp. TES_Ste_2020 | reverse complement strand
ATTAAAGATCGCAGTTTAACTATCAAATTATTAATATGAAATTTCCATTTAAGGTTACAATCGAATATTATTCCTAAATATTTTATTCTTCTAACTATATTAATTTTAGGGCAGTTACAGTTTAATGAAATTGAACAGTCATGTAACGTAATTTCTTCAAAAGGTGGTATTATATAATTAATTGAAAAAACCATGAACATTGTTTTGCTGAAATTTAAGGATAGTTTTTTGATATTTAACCACTTTATTACTTTCTTGAAATTTAATTCCGTTTTTTGTCTTAGACTTTCCCAATTTGAATCAGAAAATAGCATACATAATATATATATATACATATATATTTAAATAGTTAATGCGCTTAACCAAATAATATTTGATGTTACGCGCCTGTAGAGCACAAAATAATAATACGTTCGTATACAATATTGATTCCAAAACAAAAGCGAAGCGAATAGCGCCATTAATTCGGGGAACAATTATTATTATTATTATTATCCCCAGCGAACGGTGTTTATTCGGAGTTCTTGATTTGGTGGCACCAGTGATCCGGGCGGAAATTAATTATTTTTAATTTTTTAATCAGACGATTAAATGCGCGTCGCGAGGCTAATATTTCTCTTATTTTCTAACGCACTGACTGTCTAACGTGTTTATTGAATTAACGACGAAAACGTCGGCGTCGGCGAACTCGAACTTAAACCAAAGACGCGATTAAGTATATTATTATTATAATATTATTATTATCGATTCGTCGAGCTGATGATAAAGTACACTACATAGTACAAAACTAATATCCGCTATGGGGTGTGCAATATTTCTGACCTTAAATTTATATTTTGTACGTTTATTATTATGTTTTGTTGCCAGATTTGGGGGATTTTTTTCCCCAGATTTGGAGAAAAACCTTTGAAAATCATTAAAATTTGGCCATAATATTAGGATTTGGGGAAATAATAGTTTAAATAAAACATTTTTATAATGCATTTATTGTAGCAACCCAATTTTTTATTCAATGATTGAATTATAATAGTATTACCTACTCTGTGTAAACGTCACTAAAAATAAAAGCAATTAAAATTTTTTTGGAGAATTTTGGATATTATTTTTGTGATTTTGAGGATTTATTCGATGATAACGTTTGGGGAATTTTCGAAACTTTTTTTTTTATTTTGTTGACGTATTCTCAATTTTCGATCTGGCAACACTGATAACAACGACACAACGACAACAATCTTTTATGCCTCAACAGTCTCAGGCACGCAGTAGCCAGGAATTTACAGCTAGGGTGGCCTGCAAACTCTGTTCAAAATCAAACTAGGTTGGCAAATTTTAACGCGACTTAACTCTAAAGCGCAAGACAACCGCCGCATTGTTATCATGTTTAATATTTGTAAATAACGAGTAAATCTTATTTCAAATATTTTATAATAATATGTTCATAACTTCATAGAAATATTTCTATAGTCAATCCAATTTAACTTATGGTTTCTGTACTAAATTTTTATTTTCAATTCTCATTCCCATCACCAGTAATTATTTCCATTCATCACTGGAATAGGGCTGAAATACGATGAACGAAAATAGGTGTCAAAATATCACTCTGTAACAATGCGCCTGATAATAATTGTAATAACTGTTATGTTATAATATTATACTGAATTAAAAACTTATAAAATTAGAATTATTATTTGACGTTCATATCCTTCCTCTCGACGATTATTATTCGACTTGAGATTTAACGAACGCTTAATTTAACCTAAGTACATGAACAAAATAATTGGGGTGGCCAGTAAACTTATAAGGGTGTCCCGGCCACCCCTTACCTACGTGCCTGCTCTGTCTTCTGACTCGTGTGATGTAACGGGAAACGTCATCGCAAACCGACTTGCCTTTGCCTAATTTTTTTTTTTTTTTCTATTGTTCTCATTCAAAATGCCAAGTTGCGATTTGTGTGGTAGAGCTCAAACTTAATTAGCGTAAAGAGAAAAATATTACTCAGAACTTTAGAGCAAGTCAAATTAAACACTGCCCAAAAACAGTTGCAAACGCAAAAGGAACAAGAAATCATCAATTTATCAAATAAGATTTTGTCACGGTGTTTTGCCGTTAATTTTATCATAATACGTGCGATTTTAATACAATAATCTCATCGTACAATAATATGGTACAAATATACATTATAAGACGGTACAATAGTTTTTATTATATATTGTGGTCACACTGCAAGAAAACACTACGTGTGCCGGGCTCGGCATCAATTTACATTCGTAGTGCCCTCGCTCCATATTACGCTTTGGTGCAGATGCATTTTAAACTGCCTTTTTTATTTGCATATTATATAAACGTAATAATATTATTTACGCATAATATAAACGATCGTTACCACCGAGCAACGTTATTATATGGACCAGGGATTCTCAAACTGTGGCACGCGTACTCGTTGGGGGTACTCAAAATTTTTTTAAGGGGTACGAGTCTGGCCAACTAACCTTTAAATTAAAACAGAGGAAAAAAAACTCTAAAATCTATAAGTACCCTTCTCACTAATTTCTTTGAAAATAAACGATATTGCTTTTTAAACATTTTTGTAGATCAGTTTTAAACAACTCGATTAAATAAAAATGTATGTAAATCTTTAAAAAAATTTTAATACAGAATTCAGTTTAGTAACTAAGAAGGGGTACCCAAAAAAATGTATTTGTAAAAAGGTGTACAGTGTTCATAAGACTTTGAGAACCCCTGGTATAGACTACTCTCTTTTTTTTTTTCTTTTTTTTTTTTTTTGTGCATCCCTTTAATAACGGACTCGGGCGTCGTCGTATTCCATACACAATGCGCGTAGTATCTATATAATATACTATATTATACTGTTACGTATTGTAATTAAGTTTTCGAAACGTCGTCGTTCGCACCCTATAAGAGCAGACTGCAGTTGTATTACACCCGTCGTGTGGTCTCGAGTCAAAACGAATAAAAACCACCCGGCGGTGTGTCGATTACGCGAAATTAAAATCGACATTATAATATTATAAGACGGGGTTATAGTGCGTTCAAATGCGTCTGTTGTCCTAGTGTCCACCGATTACTAATTTTGTCGGTTTGAAATTTTATATTCTTCGGTGAACATACTTGCACCGATGTAAGTATAGAGTTAGTCGATCGGGTCCGAGTCGAAATTTTGACAATTCGAAATCCCGATTGTTCAAGTATTGGTACCTGGGATGGATTTTAAATAGACGGTAAATAATTTTTTCCAAAAAATAAATAAATGACGATTGAATTAAATGTGGATTTAATAAAACAGAACAATCCGTATGTATATCGTTTTGTGAAACGGATAAATGATAATCAACTGGCCGAAAGAAAAAGATTCCGAGTGAAACTTAAAGGATAATAATTATTGTTATTGCAACTTTTTATTTTTCTATAAGATTTAAAACCCTATAACGTAAATTTTTGCAAAATGTTCAAGTCTTATAGGCAGGCTGCATAAGTTTTAGAAAAACTAAAAAGAAATTTGAAAAATTACCAGTAATCTAAAATACCAATCAACAAGATGAAATAATTTATGATTATTACATACAACAAAGCTAATGTACGAAATTTTGGACACGTTTTATCATCAAAAATGCGATATTGTAAAAAACAAAAAAAAAATACAACGATTACTGCAATAGATACAAATACATTTATCGCTCGAATCATAAACGAATGTCTTAATATCCTAAGCAAAATAATTTAATTGACAAAACTTGAAAAAATCCAAAGACGTTTTTTTAAGGTTGATTGCTTACATCAAATTAGGTCGAATGAATGTCTCCATTGATAATTTAGCTACAGAATAATATGGAATAGAATCATTGGCTTCTAGAAGGTTATGTAACGGTATAGTTTTTGTCCATAAATTAATTAACGGTAACGTATCGTGCCCAGAATTCTTAATGAAGATAAACTTTAAAATTCCAACTTTCAATTCAAGAAATAACTATCCTTTTTTAGTACCACAATGCTCAACAAATATAATAAAACATAGTCCGGAGTATCGCATTTTACATTCTTGCGACAATCTACTTGTAACTTTGATTTTTCTTTTGATTCAAAACTAAAGTCATAAAAAATATAATAATGAATACGAATTAACTTACGTCATGTATCTATTGTATGTGTATGTATGATATACATTTTGTATTTACTTGTTCGCTTTTGTTTATTTTCTCTCTCTCTCTCTCTCTCTCTCTGTATAACTTAAATAGTATATTTTGGTTTTATGTTGTACAATGATTTATAAAAATATAATAACTGTACTCATTACCCCTTTGGGGCGTTAAGGAGTTAAAAAAATAAAACATAGTAAAATATGACGATTTCATGCAGTCGTTTTCACTGACTTTTATTTGTTGGCGTTTTTTTTTCTCTTCATTCAAATGAAAAAATTTTAAGTATACCAAAAAAAAAAAAAAAACAGTCCGTTTGCGACCGTATACGAGTCGTCGTCCGCAGCAGATTAATCTTGAACGCGTTTCTAACGGGGATTTTCCGCCGGATCCGTTTGAAATATATAATATTATTCGATTATTCATCAGACGTCCGGCGACGAAATAACATTAATTAAACGGCCGGAAATTCATTTCCCCGACTCGACTAATTATACCGTCGCCGTGAAACGCCTCGTCGTCGGACGAATGTTACTAGAAAATAGGTCGTGAAAACTTCTTTTTTTTTGGTTCGAATCTTAAATTATTGTGTTTAGAAACCGATTGGTTTTGGGGGGAACTTTTTCGCCAGCGAAATCCGGAGATTCCGTCGTCGCTGTGTCGTCGCGTGCCAATTTATCGACGAGCTTGCAGCGATAGTTTCCTTTTTTCCGTCGCTTCTCTCTCTCTCTCTCTCTCTCTCGTTCGCCGACAATCATTGATAGGCGTGCACAGACTTTTAGTTCAGGGGGTGCACATTATGATAAATTAGGCACCCCCCCCTCCAAATTATATTAAACATAAATTGTTGTCGATTTATTGCAGTGTAAGTCGGGTTAAGTTATCTTGCAACTTTTTTTTGTTTTTTTTTACAATCATATCTATTTGCGTCGTATCAATGAGTAAATTTGTTGACTAGTTGATTGATAACATTTTTATGTATTTATTTACACGTTATGTTCGGTTGAGGAAGCTCTAAGCTGCGCGCCACTTCACTCGTCTTGCATTTATTTTCTAATCAAATACAAATTATTGCAGTACGAATTAAATTAGCATCAGAAAAAAAAAAAACCGAACATTCCAAAATCTTTTTTTCACATTTTCAACATTTTCTTGCGCCAAAATCATTCTCATATGATTTTCTATCTATGTTTAAATTTTCATAAAGTTCGGATGAAAAACTGATGGTTTCCGAATCGTTTTTGTCAAATTTTGGGTAGTTTTTTCAGAAAAAAAAAAAAAAATTGAACAATTGAGAAATTTAAAAAATGACCTCTCTAAAGTACAATCTAGAGGCAAATCTGGTTTCGAAAAGTTGCTGATCGAAACTTTTGGACAAGTATTTTCATACGAAAAATTGTACACAGAAAAAAAAAATAAACATCATTGTAAAAACACCAGCTTCTTCACTTCGTTCAGAAACTAAAATGTATATGTACAAAGCAGGTCATAACTACATAGTTTTCACTCAAAAACGTAAAAAAATGTGCATATTAAAAATTTTCTTTCACAAATATATATTTTTCATGTTATAGTCAATCTCTATTAGAATTTTCATACATTTTGGATTGAAAAAAAAATTGTAAAGGCGTTTTTGTCAGATTTTAGGAAGTTTATCCCAATTTTCGAAAATCTATTAAGAATTGTGAATAAATGACTCATTTAAATTAAAATGTAAAGAAAAATTTTGATTCCGTGAAGAAGTGATTTAATACAAATAAGAGTGTAAGAGGAAAAAAATTAAAATAAATATCATTGTAAAAAAACCGGACATACTTCGCACGATGAGTGTACTTCGCACGTCGGGTGGGATTCATTTGACGGGTGTATTGAGTTTTAAAGAATCATTTCTTCGATAAAACGGTTCTGAACGAGGGAAATTAATAATATAAAAAATAAATGAGAAAAAAAAATGTTAGAAAAATGTCCAAAAAATTTTTTTCACATTTCCAAAATTTTCTTGCGCCAAAAACTTTCTCGTATTATTTTCTATCTATGTTTAAATTTTCATATGGTTAGAATCAAAAAATGATGGTTTCCAAGTCGTTTTTGTCAAATTAAAAAATTGAAGAATTGAGAAATTCAAAAAACGACCTCTCTAAAGTACAATCTAGAGGCGAATCCGGTTTTAAAAAATTGCCGATCGAATTTTTTGGACAAGTATTTCCATACGAAACATTGTACACAGAAAAAAATAAATGAAAAAATAAAGAATAAACGTTATTGTATAAAAACATACAGTTCACTTCGTTCAGAATCTAAAATTAGCTTCTTCACTCCGCTTGAAATTTGAACTTTAACTCTAACCACAAAAATTCAATCGTGACCCAAAATGTTTAGAACTGTCAAAAACGCGGAAAACGTCAGACTCACGCGTGTCATATTATTTTTCGGAGACGTACACTACCCTCGGTCTGCGGAACGCAGGGAAGTTTTTAAAATTCATCGGATGCTTTTTGTAACGACGTGTTCAACAGCGGCGGCGTCTGGGCACACCTGGTCCGCGTGTTCCGGAGCGAATCGTGCGTGAAATTAATTTATAAGACATTGTGCGGTCAATAAATGTCAACACACACGTGAAAAGAGTCGAGTGTGATGGCGCGCGAAATCTTCAAACGAGAAATTCTACGAAACATGTAATAATAATAATATTATTCGTGCATAATATTTGCGTATACTGCAGCGACTTACATAAAGCGCTCGCCTTTTGCCCTTCTCGGAAACTAACTCTGGATCCGACGTTTCTCTCTCTCTCTCTCTCTCTCTCTCTCTCTCTCACCATAACACTGATAAAAACATAATAATATTTTGCTGCTGACTAAATTTCAGACGCTTTAACGTTCGAACGCGGCAATTTTCGGATTCCGAACGAAGTGAACAAGCTTATGTTTTTACAATGGTGTTTTTTTTTCTCTTTCTCGGAACACTTTTTCGTATGGAAATACTTGTCCAAAAGTTTCGACCGGTATCTTTATAGAACCGGAATCGTACCCAGATGGTAGTACCCAAGAGGTCATTTTTCAAATTTCTCAATAATTTTTTCCAAAAACGGGGAAAAATTGACAAAAAACGGCAAAATACGGAATTTCCGTAAAATTGAAAATTACTTTTTGACATAACATCTAAATAAATGCAGCTAGGGACTTGAAATTTTCACCAAGCACTAAAAATAGTTACGAGAACATTTCATAAAACTTTCAAAATGATTTGATCAATTTTGTGTTAAGTACGGCATTTTGAAAATTTCTCATTTTTTGTTAGTTTTTATGTAGGTAATAAAATTTTCGATTTTTGGTATTAAGACTTCAAAATTTAATGACATATATGTCTAATTGACCTGAAAAAATCTCAAAAATCATGAATCAACTTTTTTTTTTTATACCCGTTTGAAGTTAGCTTCAGTTAGTTTTACCTAAAATTACGCACTTTAACGTACTCATAAGAAAATTGGCTATACCGATTGTTTTGAAATTCGGTGCCTAGATAGAAAATTTTATTGCAAATATTTTGGTGCAATAAAATTTCTTATAAGCAAATAAATAAACATTTTACAAGGGTTTGATCGGAAAAAAAAATCGGAGAAAATACAGACAGATACTAAGAGATATCTGTAGATAACACGTGGTTGTTGAAGGTTGATAAAATATTTTATTGCATCTTATGTAATACTGAATACGATGGTGTGAATTAAAATCCACGTGCAATAATAGCTTCTTTTTTTTTTTCAACTATTTTATTCTATTTTGAAAATTCAATATTTTCGGTTATAACTACTATTTCACCTACATGGTCAAGTAATGTTTTGTGGCCTAATAGTAACGCGACAGTACCTGGGTTCGATTCCAGTCCGGCACTCCGGTTTTTTGCAATTTTTCTTATATTATTATAACTCCCTTCGTTCGGAATCGTTTTCTTTTTATCGAAGAAATGATTTATCGTCTGTTTAAAATTCAATACACCCGTCAAGAGAATCCCACTCGACGTGCGAAGGACACCCCCCCCCCAATGAGCAAAGTACACGCTTATTTTTGTTCATTGTTATAAGTGCGTGCACGTCGTGTAATAATATTATTATTCGTTATGTGTAACGACGTTTCGACAGGATTGATTTTGATCAGACGATTTTCGATTTTCGTATGTTCGAATTTGCCCGAATATCGAATAGTCTTATTATTTAAATAATAATTATTATAACAGTCGAAACTCGATAATTGGCCGCTGCAAATTTGCATAATATTATACTATCAACGATGCTAACGAAATCTCAAACTGTTTTCACTCGTGTGCGCCGAGTTATATAGTTATACATATTTCATTATTCGTTTGGCTTTTCACGTTCCAAACGTTTACAAACCTTTGCCACGAGATTCCACGTCAAATGTGCATAATATAACAACGCATAATTGTATTCAAAACTTATGCTTTTGAAGTCCGACGACCATTGTCATCGTTATAATATACATAACGGCCGTTTGCAGGCAAACACTTTGTGTTATAACGCGAAATACGGTTTTACAGCGAATGCAAGAATGCGAAAAAAAAAAAACCGAGTGAATTTCTCAAGATTTGACCTTCAACTTTTATCTCGCACAAAAGGCAGCGAAGATACGTGACGACGTCCCTCGGTAAATAGACAGGTACGTCGTACGAGTTGTGTACTCGTGGTGAGCAGGATAAATTCAATTCACTGGGAATGAAAATCAAAGGCCAAAAGGAACGTATATAGGAATTTCGTTCACGAAGGGGGGGGGGCTAGAATAAAATCTGATTTTGTAATTCATAACCTCTGCGCAGATAGTCGATGAATAATATTATATATACTTATATAGTCTATTAGAATATACCATTTATTGTGTTTGGGGGGGGGAGGGAGGTTAAAACTTCTCTCTGGGGACATAGCCCTCCTAAGCCCCGATTAAATATGCCTCTGATTGTACATACATTCAGTGGCGCACCCAGAAGGGGAGTTACAACCCCTCCCGAAATAACTTTTTAATAACGTTCGCGAGTAAGCTATAATAATCTGTTTTAAGAATATTCTAATAATAATTTAAAGTGCTTTTATACGTCGAAATAAATTTTAGTATTTCAATTGCCTGGACACTGTGTGGTCATCTTGTCTTAAATCCACTTTACCACTTGCCTTGCCGATTTCAGTTTTGATTTAGTAAACAACAGTGTTAACCGATTTTTTTGGAAATCATTAGCTTTGAAATTATGGTTATTTGATGTCAGCTGATGTTTGGACATTAGATTTCTATTTGAATAAGCTTATTTTTATAATTTTCTTATAAGAAATTGAAAACTTTTAAGATAGATTTTCGACAATATTTTTGATTTTTGAAACGTAAAATTAGTTGTTTACTGTAACAACGAGAGCACACGTCATTTCCAATGCATAAAAAAACAAACGATTTCTGCTAATTTTGATGGATGACATCGTTTTTCAAGCGTTGATTTGCCTTAAGTTCTAAAAAATTCATCGTTTTTGGTTGCGCCACAGTACACAAGTTGAATTCGATTATAACTAAACTGATTTTCCAGAACAAACACAAATATACGAATGTACATAAGTACTTGAGAATATGTTTACTTGTTTTCATAAATCTTCCTTAGACATCAATGGCAATAATAAAATATATTTAATTTGAAAATAAATTCATACCCAATATTGATGATAGGTACACAACATAAAATAATGTAAAATATCAACATAAATACGTTAAAACACGTAATTTTTTTTTGGCGGAAACTGTTGGATTTTATTTTTATTTTACCGTGAATTCACATGATATTTTCTATTTCGATACTCACTTCGTTTCTGAACGATTGAATAATATATATATATATATATATATATAAATATATATTATTTTTATTTTTACGAATCCTCGCACGCGTCCTCCACACAGCTACGACGCACGCGACCGCTTCGCTTCGCTCCGACGCCGAGGGCCGAATTTTCGTCACGTGTGCGTGACCGCGGTACTTCGGGCGTTTAAATAGTTTGGCAACGTTTTTCGGCGCCAACGTAAATAGACAACATTTTAATGACGAAACAATAACGCGTTGTTGTGTTTATATAAATAATAGAGTTTGTGTAAATAATAATATATTCTAGGAACGTTCGATCCATCCAGCTGCCAAGAAATGATCTAATAATAATGTGACAGTATTCAAAAAAAAAAAAAACACTTGACAGCCGAGTAAAATATTCACCTAATATTTTACTTCCGGGAACGTTTTTAAAGAAACGTTTTCATTTTTCTCGAATATTTTTTCAAAATTCGTCTACTGTTTGCGCCGCCCGCGAACAAGTTGTATTTGTACATTTATTATCAGTAAGTTGGCTAATATCAATTAGCGATCAACAGGTTAAAAGCCCACAATTAATTTAATTTTTTATTGTTAATAGTGTGCACTGAGATTCCATTACTCACTTCTAGTCAGTGAAAATCGTCCGTGTTGTACTTAGACCTTATCCATATCCTGATATCAAACCTCGTGTTCTCCGTCCATTGGAATTTTTTATTTTCCCAATAGATTAATCGTATGATGTTTTACCCTTAGTATATATATTTTTTTTTGTTTAAGTTTGCCTCAATTAACATATAATTAGAATTACTATTAAATCAAATAATAACAGATTTAATTTCCTAATATTATATACTCAGTAAATTGTTTTAATGGTCGAAAATTATATGCAAGCTTACAAATATAATATAGGTCAACTTCCATTTCTATATTTTTGTGGATTTTAATTTCATTACTCGGTAAAATTGACGATTCTCAGTTCTCACGAATATTAAACTGGCCAAAGATTATTCTCTCTTTTAATACATCAAAATCGTCTTGACGGATAAATTATTAATTAAATGATCTCTTTGAAATTCGAGACATCCACCAAGAGTTTCCCACGCGAGGAAAGAAGAATACCTACGGTGCGAAATATATATCCGGAATTTCGACCTCAATATTATTTGGGCGAATCAGTTTGAAAATAAATTATTAAATATAATTTTTTAATATTATCCAAGTATAAAATATTATGTTTGTTAGTGATTGGAAGGTGTTCCGTGAATGAAATAATAATATTAATGTTTCAATGGAGACACCATTTCACTATGGTCCTTGTCACGCCATTCGTTTTTAAAAATATATTCGCATATTGTATTATTTTGGCGTTCCGAATTATTGCAAGATGTTTGATTCGAAAATCAAGAAGCTATTCACCGGAGGAACGTGCAAATTCGTTTGATTACAATCATAATAATAATATCGTCTACATCGGATGTCATTACTCACTACTTCATAATATTATAATTAATAATTATTACCACAGGAAAGCATCTTTAATGAGAACTGTTATTTCCGTCGGCTACGACGACGTAACGAGGAATTTCGTATGGGAATGTCTCGTATTATTAGTCATATAATTACATACGTTTAGAGAAAAACTAAATTAATTATTTTTACAAGAAAATACCATTTCTGATATACGTCATGCATCATTTCAGTTCGTGTTTCTGTAGAAATAGTATTTTCTTGTGAAATAATTAATTTAATTTTTCTAATCCTATCCTTTCGGTTTTCTGTTGTTGTCTTTGATGTCGAATGAGAAGTACTAAGTGCATTACATCGAATTTTTCTGGGTTATATTTTAGTCTTCTCGACACACACATTTTTATTTTTATAACAACTATTCACACCGAGTGTTTTCGTATCATCATTAATGCGTTATTATTTTGCGCACATTTTATATTATGGAGAAATTAGAAATTTATAAAAAACGCAATTGTTATTTATATTGACTTATTTTTTTTTTTTTTTTGTTAATTATTATTGTAATTTTTTTACACTCTAAAATACATTGTAATGTATAATATTAATTCATCGTTGATAAATCAGAAAACAGAAATCAAACACTATCAACAATGACTTTAACCCTTAATAGTGGAATGAAAATTTCAAAGTAGACACATTTAGACTAATTTGAGGCTGCTGAAAGCAAAAATGTCATCAAAAAAATTGTAGAACTTGAAAGTTCAAAATTATGAATTGTATCTTAAAAGATACATTGTCAAAAACCACATAAAAAAAAAAATCAAGTATAAAATTATGTAAATTCAACATAAATGTAACTTTTATTATGTAATATTTTAAATATATTTGAACATAAACTTTGAACGTAACAATTCACACTTATCTTGTTATAAAGCAATATTACTTATTACAGCAATTAGTTTTTTACTTAATACTAAATTAAATATATTTAAAAAAAAAACAAAAACAAAATTATAATGAAAAATTCAGACTTTCTCGTCATAAAATACTGTTACGTATCATATCAATTAGTTATTTTTTCTTTGAACTTAATACTAAAAGATAGAAACATTAAATAAAAACAAAATAAAAATTAACAATTCAGACTTTTCTTGTCATAAAACACTATTATGAATCACATCAATTAGTTTTTTTTTTTTTACTTGATTAATACTACGAAAGAAATAATTAAAAGAATAAAATTAAAAATTAACAATTAGTTAATAGAGAAAATATAGTATATATTTTTTTTATTTTTTTTTACATTATCTAAGAATAAAAATTAAAAAATAATAATAACAGATACTATTTAGTCTCATAACATCGAATCTGTCCTAAAAAGACACGTATCTTTTTCGGTGTATTCACACGTTTTCTGTAATAAACAAATTATAATACTCCTATAAATAAGTAAAAATAAAGCGAGACGAAATAATTGTATTTAAATACACAAAATTTTGTATCTAAGTTTTTTTTTAAAAAAAAATCACAACTTCATAACTAGGGCTAAGGACTTCTAGCTCTAAAATGTATACTCTAAATATGTACCAATATATGCTATAAAATTTTCGAAATATGCAAAAATGTTAAAATAATTTCTTTGTTAAAACATTCATTTTACTGTAAAAACTCAGAATATTTAAAAATTGCGTATTATATATTATAATAAGTATTATGAATTCTTCTTTTTTTTTTTTTTTTTTAATCTTTTAAATCTTTTAAAGTTTACATTTAAACAAATTAATATCAAATAGTATATTTTAATCTCTTCAGTTATTCAGGGAAAAATTTTCCAATAACAAGAAAGCTCAAATTAAATATTTGAAAATATTATGTGAAATGTGCACTTAAAATATTGAAGTATAACCGAAATATGCATTTATATCAAAAAAGAATTAAATAAAATAATAAGATATGCAAAATATTATGCTAATTAATGGGTTGTATGCAACAACTCCTGGTGTTATGAAACGCATATATATATATATATATATATATTACTTAGCTTAGGATGACCATATTTAAAAAAATACAGGACAAAAATATTTTTCATAATATTTTTAAATAAATAAGTATTTATTACATGTATATATATATATATATATATAATATATATTTATGTTTTTGAATCGTGACAAAAGTATAATAATTTTTAAACTAACTATTACAGATTAAATTTAAACACATAAAAACATTATTTTGAAAAACATAAAATAACATAATGAAACTAAATCGATACTTTTTAAAATGTCCTTTATTCATGCATATTATTGTATACTTTACTTTCTAAAAAAAACTTGTTAATTCATTTTACGATTATAACATCGATCTAATAGTATCCAAAAGAATTCTAGATTCTTACATTATTTTATTCAATAATTTCATTTTAAAGATTTCAAAAATTTTAAATCAACAGTAAGTCAAAAAACTGGATTAATATGGGACAGACTTGAAATTACGGGACAAAAAGCGTCCTGAGAGAAGTTTGTCAGGACAACAAGACACAGAGCCGAAATAAATGACAATCCTGTATGAAACAGGACGTATGTTCACCCTAACTTAGCTGTGTTTTGAATTATTTTTCAAAAAACATGCTAACTCCTATGTAAGTCCCCAGACCTATTCATAACTCACAAAAGTGCGTACAATAATAGTGTAAATAATTATAAAAATAAAAACACGGTCAAAGGGGAGGGCAATAGCCCCCTTGGCCCTGATTACTGTTATTCGTAATCGTATCTGAATTGTCGAGCGGTTTTCATCGTCACGCGGTCCGTTCTTAGCCCGTACTGGATTCGCAATCCTCGTCGTACTCTGTGTACATAAATTTTTTGTTATTTCCCCGCCGGTCATCGCCGAACGGAAAATAAAATTAAAAAACGACGAGATAACCGAGTTATTAAAAACAACTATTTGTCGGCGGCGGGAAACGTACAGCAGACAATTAGGAAAAAATTATTATTTTTTTTTTTTTTTCCATAACCGCCGCCGCGCCGCCGTTTACGCGGTGACGATGACGACAACGACGGCGGCGAAAAGGAACGGGGGGAAAAATAAATGAGAAATGAAAAGTCGTATTACATTTTTTTTTTTTTTTTTTGTCAACTTGTTTTTGTTTTAAAAACTTCTTTGAGTTTCGTAATTGTGTTCGCAACTACGTTAAACTCTCGGTTACGGCTCGGTTCACTTAGTCGGTCAAAAAACTATCCGTCCTCCCCTCCCCCCCACTCCAATTGTGATAGTATAAAATAATAATAATATGTATAGTAATTAAAAACGTCAGGAGGTCGACAAAACATTTTTTTTTCTTTTCTTTTCTTTTCTTTTCTTTTCGTCCTTTAAATCTGGTCTCACGTTTTATTTTTGTTTGAAAACAGAATTAATCCATATATATATATATATATATGTGTGTGTGTGTGTATTTGTTCCTAATTGCATGTTTTTTATTATTATAATTTTTTTTTTTTCCAAAACAACTTCAGTCACGTCACGAACAGAGAGTCGTATGATATCTCTCTGCGGCAGCGAAATTAAATCGGATTTGTACAAAGGCCAGTTTTTCGGCAAAGCAATTGGCTTTTGGCTTGAAAAGATAATTGCAACTGATATTAAAATATTATTAATTACAATACCGCGGTTAAAGGTGCACGAAATACAAAATTCAGGACGTTTTCGCGGGTTTGGGTGCCAACACATGGCATCACGTGTGTGGGTGGGCACCAACGAATGAATTATGATAAAAAAATAATAAAATATATAGTACGGGATTAGGTATGAAACGTCTGGTTTCAAAATCAGCTATATAAGCAATTTTCGAAAATTTTCAGAAAATAACGTGAAATACTTGGTCTATAATATTATTATACTGTAAAAATATTAATACAAGAGTTAAATGAATTCATAATTTTGAAACGGCTAGTTTTGTTGTGAATTTAATAGCATATGGCTGTTTTTGAAATTTGAAATTGACTTTATGAGATAGATGATTTTAAAATAAAAACACTGGAAAATTTAAGAAACACAAAATATTTTGAATTTTATGTAATTTATAATTACCTAATAGTAAAAAAATAATAACCGAATAGAACTTAATAGTTATTATAGTTAATACTTAATTTCATGAAAACTGAAAAAATTTAAGTACTATCACCAGAGTAGAGAAAAACATGTGTTTAATATTATGGCTTGATTTGAAATAAACATCGTTAGGTGGCTGGTTTTGTTGCTAACCACTATTTTCTGTCCTCATTTAATATCGATTTTAGCTTTGTTTAAACTATGTTATACAATGTGAATATTTGGAAAACCGAAAAAATCCATTTTGAAAAAAATTGTCTTTTAGCTTGTTTTGAAACAAAACGCCTCGTATATTATTTGATTATAATATAGATTATACAAACAGCTTCTCCGTCCAGCTTAGTGCTAAATTAAATCAATTTTGGTTATTTTTTCTTTTCATCTCCCCCTGATGAATGTCCATTGGATTTTTGTTTTTCCATTATTTCTAAGCTTATAAGCTGCCACAAAACATGGAAGTACTGGTGAAAGAAGGTGAAAATGTTGCGATTACTTGTTAATATGTATATAATATTTTTGAGAAATACCTTTTTCTCTGTTTTACATTTCATTATAATGTATAATATATATTATATATATTTAACTGAAAGATTAATTTGTATAATTTATAATAAGAATGAAAAAAAAAAAAAGAAAATGTTAAATTAAATTTTTTGATTACAAATGGAGCGAAAAGCAAGTGGTTTTACAAGAATATGTATTCTTATTTTTCAGTAAACACTTTCTACTTGACAAAGTACTCGAAATAGTGTGTGTGAACCATTGGTTTTCGGTTGGTAATAACTGAGAATTGTAATTATTTTTTTTTTTTTTGAAATTCCTAACAACTGTAACAAGCATCAATAAAATGTCAAAAAATTTTGACTACTTTTGGAACACGTAAAAATTTTGAAAAAATCTGATTTTTCAGAAAGTTCAAATAGTTTTAAATTCTTGATATGATGAGCAAAAAATTGAATACGTTAATATTATAAATAATATTAATATTATAATATGTATACATGATGTTGTTTAGATGGTGTTTTAAATACAATTTGAAAAGATAAAAGCGCTACATAGACCTGTCGGGGCGGGCTTTATCGTATAAATCACGAGATGGCTACACAGCACGTGGGTCAAATTTGGACGGTTAGTTCTCAGAACGCGGCCCTTGAACCGTGAATTCGTGCTGTAAAGTAAAATAAACATGACAGACCGCGGCAACAGATTATCCGACAATTGTGCCGCATTTACCGACGCGCAAGTTTTCGCCCTCAGTAAATTCTTTTCATTTCTACTTTTTGGTTCTCTGTAAAAAAAAAAAAAAAGTTCGACCATGCTTGAGACGGAATTATTATTATTATTATTATTATTATTATTATTATGCTTACAACATTACTTTTTTTCGTTAATTTTACTGTTCATCATCACATTATATACACAGTTGGGTTATGATCATTATTTTATGATTAGTTAATATTTCAATAATTATTTCTTTCTATTTCTAACAACGATTATAGTTCCGTTATATAATTGTAGAGCTTTAAATTTCGAAAACCTAACGAAAATGCGAAAAAATGAATAAAACATTTTTAGTCGCATGTGCCTTATATTATGTTTCATTCCAGTACAGAGAATCGTGTTGAATTATTGAGAAAAATTGAGCTCTTCAATTTATTTTTCAATCGATCACTTCATTAAATATTTATTATTTCGTTCAATAGCCAATAAATCTACACTCGCCTACAAATTACAAAATAAATTTTAATGAATATTAATATTTTTCGTGTTCCATAAATGTATCAATGTATTAAACGAGTGTTCGATTTACGGCGAAACGTTTGAATAATATAATATAACAGTCTTAAAATGTTGGGACTTAACAGAATACTTTGCCGAGGACATGTTTTGTGAGTAAAAATGTAAAAAATGTCCTATACATTTTAATATTTTAATTTTTTTACTATTTGCCGTCCATCGAGTCCTGCTGATGACCGCGAGTGAAGATAAGATTCAAACTTTATGGCAATTACAGAGAGAGACTTATAGTATTATTAAGAAAAAAAACCAAAAAACATGGATGATATTATTTTTAATCGACGAAAATTTAAATTATTGACTTGTATAATGTACAGATATTATAAATTATGATTGAAGGGTTACTGTTCAAATATACATTAAAACGAATAAAAATTTAATGCTTAAATACGCCGTAAAAATGAATAAATTTAATATTGAAATATTATACAAAATAAAAGTTTTAATTTTTTGAGACCTCTGTCACATGAAATAAATTTTGTAGTTGGAAAGCATTTCCTAAGATCATCCAAAAAAAATATGCATTTTGCATTGAAATCCGAGCCCCACTTATAAATAGCTATAATGAAATCTATGGACTTCGTGTGTATTTAGCAGCGAATTTAAGTCTATTCATTAATTTCTGATGGCATTGCATCAATTTAATAGTTCATATTTAAATTCGAGAAGGTAACCCCATATATTTTTCAGAGAATGAGTGATAATTTTAATTGAGTTGATTTTCGAATATTAAACCCGTATCTTTCGTGATTAACTATTACTTAGCCGGACAGTCCAATTATTATAAATTAGATAATGTAAGTTCAAACAATGTATTCCGTAGTCTACTCAAAATTGAGCATTTGTATGATAAACGTTTTTAATCATTTTGCATATTTCACGATTCTAAATAATATTTATGTTTTTTATTTATTCCAGTTATTATTGTTGTCTGTACGATGGACAAATGAAATGTAATAAAAAACAACAATTATTACTCTATGAGATGGGATCGGTAAAAAATAGTTTTTGTTTGAAACTTTTATTCCAGATAATCATTATTATGTGAGATGAACACGAGACTTCCATATAATTATAGAAGTGCATATTGGATTTATATATAGTTCAACTTGGACCCCTCCTCCTCTTTTTTATAAATTTTTATAAATTGTTATTTTCTTCTTCATTTTTTTTTCAATTATTCAAATATTGTTAATCATACTTCGTCCTCTTTAATTGTAAACTTTACTTAAAATTCTACTATCATTTAAAAATTGTATTTAAAATCTGTATGGCGTATATTATTAAATAAATAAATATTATTCAGTATTATAAAATATTGCACGAATTTATGTATAATGCGTTATTTTTATTTTGTATTTGATATTTATGGTTATTTATTTAGTGGTTGTTAATTTAGTTAGGAGATTAAATGTTCAAAATTCTAACCGATAAGAAACGCGTTTGAGAATTACAACGTTATATTATAGGTTTACATATGACAGAATTTAAGTTTTGACATTTGTATTTCCTACAAAGTCTCAATGAAACAAAAACTATATTGATATTAGTTTTAAAATAATGTATTTTTATATTATAATATTTAGAGCACTGTCCGATATCGTTTTGATCTGATAATTTAATACATCCTTCCACGTGTGTAATATATTGCAATTTTATATCTTTTATCATGATTCAATTAAAAAAAAAAAAAAAAGAAGAAGAAACGTTAAAAGTTAAAATAAAATTTGTGTGAAACGTATTGTACTTTTTCCTTCACAATACCTCGTAAGTTTTAAATTCTGTGCGGAACGAAGAAGCTAGTGGTTTTACAATGTTGTTTATTTTCTTTTTCTTTTATGGACCCTTTTTCGCGCTGTGAAACTCATCCGAAAGTTTCGTCTAGTAACTTTATGTAGGGCATAAAACGGACTCTGGATGGTAATTTAAAGAGGTCAGTATTTGAAATTTTCAATACGTTTCCAGGAAAAACGAGGAAAAAATATTAAATTAAATTGTTTATCCACACTCAATTCGATGTTAAAAATATAATGACACAATATAATAATATATTATTACTCCTCAGAATCGTTTTATTGAAGAAAAGAGTATTATTTTTATAAAATGTAGCACATCCATCAAGAGTATCCTATTCGAGGAGCGCAGAATACCCTATGGTACGGATTATGTCTAGTTTTTTTTTTTTTTTTATTTAATAATTAGAGTTTGACTCGAGGTAAAAAGTACATATACATATCAAAGTGTACCAATAATTACGTTTTCTTTTTTACAGTTCATGTTCGAGCCGATACTAAAATATTGTATACGTATTAACAAAGGTCAAATATATTTACGGTGAATAACCGCGCACAATCTGCTATTCGCCTCCTAATTAGGTCAACTCGACCTAATTAAGATAATTAAAAACAGCCAGCCGGCCACACACACACACACTCACACGCACAAACATATTAGGATATAAGTTCATGTTAATAGTATCTAGTGTTGCGAATTATATAATAATTATTCTATTAATTAAGTATTAAAAACCGATATGCACACTGACGTACGAATTACGTCGTCCGTCTTGTCCATCAAACGTACGAATTATACGTTGGGTGCAACACTAGGGTTTCGCCGGGACACTACCTGTTTTTATCCAAGTGTTCCGGTGTCCCGAAAAAGTGTTTTGGAACAGTGAATTGTCCCGGATTTAAAATTTCACTTAAACAATTACCGATTTCCAATGTTCAATATTGATGTTCGAAGAAAATAAT
>JAIPRM010005646.1:0-20146 GCA_025469315.1 Stegophylla sp. TES_Ste_2020 | reverse complement strand
AAAAAGTTATTAATGTATTAATTCATAAAAGTATAAAACAATATATGTTCAATTTGATTTTCAACAATAAAAAGTAAAAATATTTGTACTTACAAGTACCAAGAGCAAGTTTTAATTAATCATATATCATATATAATATAAAATGGAAGTATTGCGAGCGTGTTATTTTTTAGGGGGCCTTTGCTATATTTAGGCCCTTCCAATTCCTTCCCGGTAAAAAAATATATGCCTATCCGCCACTGGTGGTATTCTCTTGACGGGCGTATTAAATTTTAAAGACACGATAAATCATTTCTTCAGTAAAACGATTCTAAACGAAGGAAGTTAATAATATAAGAAAAAAAAATGCAAAAATTCGGAGTGCCGGGCTGGAATCGAGCCTGGTGCTGTCGCGCACTAGTACGGTACCTATTATGTTCATTGATCATTTAGTAAAGAAGATTTGCCGATAATCTAAACGTTTAACTATTATTTTATGATTTTTAAAATACCTATATAAATCGGGGACAATGTTATTACGATTAAAATTTGTATGTTTTAGTGTATTTTCAAAGGATTTTGTTTAATGCCATAACAATTTTGTTTAGGTTTGACGTGGCCGGTGCAAGGACAGCCTGAATTTTTAAGAATTGTATCAGTTTCTTCCTATACGGTTAATAGGAAATATGATGAACAACATAGCATTAAAAGTTGGAGCTTCGATCACCCTTCAATCGTAATAGGAACTTCAGCCACAATTGTGTACACTGTGATATTAGTACTTATTTTAATTATTTTAGCGAAACTACGAAAAGACCTATGGGTTACACAAAATAGATATTAAAAAAAAATGTGTAACTACTTATGAAAAAAAAAAAAGTATTTTATTATAAAAATGTTTAATAAATTACAATGTATAGCAATCATGGTGTATTTACTTGTATTAGTAGGTGCCTATTCAAACGTTTTTCATTACTGATGAAAAACATAAAAAAAAAAACAAATTATCTCTATTTTATTTTAAAAATTTGTAATTCTGTAAACAGTGAAAAGATCCAGAAAGACAGCAACACAACAAAACCTTTCCAATAAAAATAGGTATTCTTCGCTCATCAAACAAAAAACTGGTTTGGAATCTATAGCAGAAGTTTAGATAAACCATTGACCATTTCTACGATTAGCAGGGCCATACTCAGCTTTTGCGGGCACCGTACAAAATAAACCTTCTGTATATATAGACAAGAAAGCCGGACATACCACGCACTTTACGTATTCTTCACTCCTCGGGTCAGATACTCTAGGTGGGCATATTGAATTTTAAAAAAACGATAAATCATTTCTTCAATAATACGACACTGATAAATGTTCAGTTATCATTTTCAACACACACCTCAAGAGCATTTGACCCGAGGAGTGAAGATTAGCAATGATGCGAACTGTGTCGACTTTTTTTGTCAATACATTACTTAACTACTTAAATTTACTCTTTTAAATTTACTTTACTTTTTTTTTCATCCAATAAATAAAGAAAATGAAAAGAGGCCAATTTTAATAATAATTATAAAAAAAATTATGAAAAAAAAATTTTCAAACATTTTTTTCACATTTTCAATATTTTCTTGTGTCAAATTTTTTTCATAATTTTGTCTATTTATGATTAGAATTACATTAAATTTGGAATAAAAAAAAAAATCGAACATACTGCACCACTGACATTCTTCGGTCATCGGATCAGATTTTCTTGGTAAATGTGTATAAATTTAAGGAAAAGATAAATCAATTCTTCAATAAGATGATTCTGAACGAAGGAAATTAGTAATATAAAAAACAATAATAGTCATCATTTTCAACACATCCACCAAGTGTATCTGATCAGAAGAGCGAAGAATATCCGTGGTGCAAAATATATTCCAACTTTCTTGTGTATACTTCACTTTTTTTTTAATAAATAAACAAATACAGAAAAGGAATAAATAATAATTAATAAGAAATAAAAGTGAAAGAAAAATGTCCAACATTTTTTTTTCGCATTTTCAAAATTTTCTTCAAAATATATTAATTATATTATTATATTAGAATCTTAGATAGACAATTAAAATTAAATATTTTAAGTTTCCATAAAGTTTAGATCAAAAAATGATGGTTTCCTAGCCTTTTTTCTCAAATTTTGTGTAGTTTAAAAAAAAATGAAGGACTAAGAAATTCATAAAATTACCTCTCTAAAGTATCAACTAGAGGCAAATTCGGTTTCAAAAAAATGCTGATCGAAGCTTGGACATGTATTTTTATATGAAAAAGTATGCACAGAAAAAAAATTAAACATCATTGTAAAAACAATAGTTTCTTCACTTCGTTCAAAATTTAAAATTAATGAGAAATAAAAGTGTTAAAAAATATGTCCAAACTTTTCTTTTCAAATTTTCAAAAATTTTTCTTATTGTTACTTATACTATTTTCTATCTATGTTTAGATTTTCATAAAGTTTGAATCAAAAAAATGATGGTTTCCTAGTCTTTTTTGTCAAATTTCGGATAGTTTTTCCCCACAAAAAAATAAAATTGAAGAATTAAGAAATTAAAAAGCCAGACATACTTCGTACGATGAGTGTACTTCGCACGACGGGTGGTATTATCTTGACGGGCGTATTAAATTTTAAAGAAACGATAAATCATTTCTTCAGTAAAACGATTCTGAACGAAGGAAGTTAATAATATAAGAAAAAAAAATTTTTCAAAAAATGTCCAAAATTTTTTTCACATTTTCAAAATTTTCTTGTGCCAAAATCTTTTTTATAGGATTTTCTATCTATGTTTAAATTTTCATAAAATTCAGATCAAAAAATGATGGTTTCCGAGTCGTTTTTCTCAAATTTTGGCTAGTTTTTTCCGAAAAAAAAATAATTGAAGAATTGAGAAATTCAAAAAATGACCTCTTCAAAGTACAATTTAGAGACAAATCCGGTTTCAAAAAGTTATTAATCAAAACTTTTGGACAAGTATTTCTATACGAAAAGTTGTACACAGAAAAAATAAATAAATAAATAAACATCATTGTAAAAACACTAACTTCTTCACTTCATTCAGAATCTAAAATAACGTCTCTAAAGTACCAACTAGAAGCGAATCCGGTTTCAAAAATTCGCTAGTCGAAACTTTTTGACATATATTTTTATACAAAAACGTGTACACATAAAAAAATTAAAAATAAATATCATTGTCTGACTCGCTTCACTGACTACTGAGAATCTACTTAACTTACGGTCGGATATAATCATAAATCACCACTCTGCTATATACTGAATCTGATCCAATGAAAATAAGTAATAACTAGAGCCCGGAAGTTCATGCACCAAAAACTATCAAAATATGCGCTTAAATTTAAAATCACTAAAATATGCAGTGTTTCAGTAGAATAATATGTGTCACTAGGGGTATCAAGGGGTCTGTTTGATACCCCAGAATTTTTTCGGAATATAAAGGGTCTCGTTTCGATACTCCTAGAAAATATTAAAATTTTTAAAATACATTAATTAAAATCTATGTTTATTATACAATAATAATAATAAGTATTATATTATATCATTAGTTTAAGATTCTGATCGGAGTGAAGAATTTTTATGATTTTACAATAATGTTAATGTTTTATTTTTACTCCAAAAATCCAAAAGCTTAAATCAGTATAACTTTATAGATCGGAAATGTTATCAAAATGCTACTTTTAGGTCATTTTACAATATTCTCGATACTATTTCTAAACGTGTACACTAACTACACAAAAATTGTCAAAAAACGCCATAACCTGAATTTTCATTAATTCAGATTATAACCCTTTTGATTTTCTAAAAAAAAATAAAATTTACTGCAAATTCTAATTATATTGTCCAAACATCATAATATTACCACCATTCACGATTAATGTGAATTACTAAGCTCTGAGTAACACGAATAATAAAATTATTTTGTCATAAACATTGTTATCATTTATAAATCAAGTACTTATAGAATTAAATGTATTTACCAAAAAGTCGTTTTCTACAAGGAATAATAAAAATAAATACAAAGTACACAACAAGACAAATCAAACGCAATGTATTCATAAGTACATTAATATTAGTGAAATTAACACGGACGAATTACCCAAAATTCCTCAATTTTGATTTCCCTGAGGGAGAAGGGGAGCATGATTGTGATCGGTAAATGATTCAAAATGACCTGTTGCACAGTTTAAAAAAACTGAAACACGTAAAAAACGGAGAATTTTGTCATTACTTCCGTATTTCCGGTCGCCGCCACACGGTTCCTTCTCGGCGGCTCTTGCGGGGGTGGGTGGGGGAACGGCGGCGCACTCGGGGGAGGCGCACTCGGCCCCCGGCGGAACTTGTTCGCGGTTATCGGTATACTTATATCCGTGCGGTTGGCGCGCGTGTTCGCGCCCGCGTTCTTCGGCACAGACTGCAGCGCGCGCGAAAGACCCGTTGTATATAGAGTTCTCTCGGCAATAATATATTTATAAATTTCTTCCCGTTTTCATTTTGTCTTTTTTTTTTTTTTGCCCACCTCCCCCGCGTATTATAATAATATTATTCCGTTTCTCCGGCCGCACGCAGTCCGATACCATATAATGTGTGTATATGTATTCGGAAATTATTATTCATCCGGTAGCCCCTCGTCCCCATATTATATTAATATACACACCGTGATGACGTTCCGATTCCACCACGTCCCCCGTCGACGATAATTACCAATGTTAATGCGTATTATATATATACGCCCTACGCAGTGTCGGCCTGGCATATAGAAGACCAAGGCAGGGATTTTTTAGGGCGTCCATTTTCAATCTAAATTCATTTGAGTCCAAAAGCAAAGAAGAAGAGGGGGGAACTGCAAGTCTCATTTAAACTTGGTAACCTCCAGCCCACGTGTATTTTAGTTATTATATTAAAATTATTGTTCAAAGCCACGATTTTATATAATATAATATCTTAATATTTAGTCAGAAGTAAATTATTCCATCAAAGTTAGCGTAAACGCGTAAACCCATGTGTATTTCTCATTAAAAGCTAAATCAGCGTAGTTTAAAGAAATTCGTTGCCTGCTGGACTCAAATGATTACAAATCGAGAGACACTGATTAGCTTATACATTTTTTTAGATTCTGAATGAAGTGAAGAAGCTAGTGTTTTTACAATGATGTTTATTTTTTTTTTTTTTCTGTGTACAACTTTTCGTATAGAAATACTTGTCCAAAAGTTTCGATCAATAACTTTTTAAAATTGGATTTGCCTCTAGATTGTACTTTAAAGAGGTCATTTTTTGAATTTCTCAATTCTTCAATTTTTTTAACTACCCAAAATTTGACAAAAACGACTTGGAAACCATCATTTTTTGATCCGAATTTTATGAAAATTTAAACATAGATAGAAAATCCTATAAAAAAGATTTTGGCGCAAGAAAATTTTAAAAACGTGAAAAAAATTTTGGACATTTTTTGAAAATTTTTTTTTTTTATTATTAATTTCCTTCGTTCAGAATCGTTTTACTAAACAAATGATTTATCGTTTCTTTAAAATTTAATACGCCCGTCAAGAGAATACCACCCGTCGTGCGAAGTACACCCATCGTGCGAAGTATGTCCGGCTTTTTTTTTTTTTACCGCTGTAGCGCGTAAAAAAATATATACATGATATTTATACATTTAAATAACCGATCATGCTTTGTCCCCAAATAAACATGATTTTTCTCCTCGTACCTTTTCTCACCATATTATAATTATTATCGGGGGACATGAAAAACTATAAACATACTTGACAGATATTTTATGAGACGGGTAAACCGATTTAAATGAGCTCCGCTCAGAATAAATTTATTGAAGAAATGATTTATTGCTTTTATAACATTTAACTCACACGGTACGAATATTTCACCCGAGATGCGAAGCATGTCCGACATTTGATATTTTTTCGTTAGTTTATGGATAACAATAACTATAGGTCCTGGGCGCCAAATCTAAAAAGTCGGACACACTTCACACCAATGGCGATGGCGTAGCCAAGGGGAGGGCCACGGGGCCATGGCCCTCTCCATCGGTAGTTTTTTTTGAACCCATAAAATTGGTTTTGACTTTAATTCAATTGTTTCATATTCATATAACTAATATTCATAACATAAAATATTCTCATAAGTGAGAATTTTATATTATTTTAATTAGGTATTGATAGATGAGATTAACAAAGATCACTTGGAGAAATAAAAATTTAAGACTTTACAAAATAAAGCATTTTAATGTTAGCTTATTCAACCATAAAAAATTATTATTTTTGAATTCTGAGTGAGGTGAAGAATATTTTCGTTTTGCAGTAATATAATTTTTTTTTTTTTATCATTAGGTAAAAGTACTTTTTGAGTGATTTAACTTGTCTAACAATTTCATAAATACAAATTTTTATTTAGTTTGTAATTTCAAGAAGTATCTTCTTGAAATTCTTCATAGTTTTCCAAGCATAATAAAATAACTACATAAAATTTTAAAGTTAATGTAATAATTATACCTATAATGAATAATTTTTATATTTATTGACGACGAAAAGCCTAGTACATACTAACAAATCATGACAAAGTAGATAATATATAATAATTATTGTCATGAGATGAATTATATTTATTAATATAATTATAGTTATAATTATATTTTTTTTTCTTTTGGCCCCTCCCATTGAGAAATCCTGGCTACGCCACTGCTTCACACCTTCGTTCCTTGGTTAGGTTAGGTTAGGTTAGGTTAGTTTAGGTTACATATTTACATGTCTTAGGTAGTTAGGTTAGGTATGTAAATATGTCTCATTTATCTGTCTACGAAATAAAACTAAAGCTCAATATAAAATAAACAATTTTGAATTACAAACTTCATCTAATGTGCGTGATTTAAGTGTTTTGTTTTCCTCTTATCTCATATGCAATGATAAAATCGATGATATTTATAATAATGCCATTAGCATTATAAATCAAAAACTGTTCCGAATTCAAAACATTAACTGTCATAAGATCTAATATTACTATCTTGAAATGTCCATATTAAAATCTGGATCAGTTATTTGGAATCCTAAACAAAAATATAATCTAATTGACAAACTTAAACAAAATCCAATGACATTTTTTAAAGAAGAATAAACATGGCATACAAATTAAGTCGAGTGGACGTCTCTCAAGAAAACTTAGCTGTGGAATTTGGTTTAAAACCATTGACCTCTAGAAGGCTATGAAACGAAATAAATTTTGTTCATAAATTAATAAATGGTAAATTATCCTATCCAGAATTTTTAAGGAACTTTGAAATTCTAACTTTTAATTCAAGAAACAATCATCCTTTCTTAATAGTTAGTCTTTGCATTACAATATTTGACAAGTACAACTAAACATAGTCCGGAATATCGCCCTTTATAAATGCTAGTAACAATATACTTTACTTTGATTTTTTTTTTGTTTTTTTTTTATTTATAAATTACATTAAAAAATATAAAAATGAATAGAAGTTAAACTTACATGTCTTTACAGATTTTATATTTGTTCCCTTTTCTCTCTCTCACTCTATTATCATTTCGGTTTAAATATTTATAACTAAAACTATGCTGTATAATCTTTTTAAAACTATAATAATAATTATTCTCATCACCTCTTTGGTGTGTCAAAAGTTTAAATAAATAAATATATGTATATATGACGAACCTGTGAGCAGTGAGTTGTTTTCCAAGCGGCTAACATAATTATTATTTTGTGGCATGCGTGTACCTGTAGTATGAAGGTGTTTACATTCGACGCGACTGATGCGAGTAGAGATGGAAAATGAAATTTCTTTGTCTAGCGGTTGGAAAAGACTACTTTCAGTAAGCCGCTCTTGAAAAAGTAGCAACAGTCCTAAGAGTATTAATATACATGCTATACGTTTTACCTAACATACCAAATACTGATGGGTGAGTTTATTCCACGGTTCAACATGAAACGACTAAGTATATCTAATCGCTGACTCTAGCAAGAGTTCACGGACAGTCTATATTTATTATGCTCCTAGTTATAATAGCACATAAACTCATTGTCATGTCATATAACCTCTTTGCACAACACGTCGCGACTTATCAATACATTTTTAATTTTCAGTGTTTTCGCGTTAGTACCTACCACGGACTAAGATTATATCGAAGATTATAATATCTTAGTTCGTGGAACCTACATTTTTACTTTATCTGTTTTTACTCAAGTTCGTTAACGATCAAAAGAGAATATGAGTGTATAAATGTTTCTTTAGACAAAGTGAATCTCTATAATACCGTCTTCCGTTATCAAAATAGAAAATACAATACCAATCACAAAATATATTTCCAGAAAATTCAAGAGAAAGATAATATTATACAATATTGATAATTTTATCTCTTTATGAGAATCCCTGGGTTTTGAGCTTAATAGAGTTATTCATAGAGTTAACTTTTTTTCCAATAATCGTAATCCAGTACATCAAATAAAATTCACTAAATTTTTAAATGTCCAGTAATAGGTAGTTCAATATTATTAAATATTAATTAGTAACAAAGTTTATTTTAATTTATAGTAATTTTTTCGTAATTTTTTCGATTTTTTTTTAATTGAAATCCTTGTAAAAATTTTAATTATTCGTCCGTGAAAAATTTTCTTACTCTTAATTTTCACAAGTAATGCCGTATTTATTTCAAAACTAGGTGAAATGTCTTTAAAAATTGTATAAGGTATGCGCGTGACTATTTTTAGTAATTGGTGAAAGTTTTAACTTTCTAGCTCTATTATTTTGAAAGCTATGTAAAAAATAAAAAATCGAATTTACGAAAATTCGTGTTATGCCGTTTTTTGTCAATTTTTGGGTAGTCTAGGCTTGCGCTTAGAAAAAGTATTATGAATTTGGAAATATGACCTCCTAAGATTACCAACTAGACAACATTTCCAATCTATACAGTTACTGATCGAAACTTTTGGACTAGTATCTATACCCAAAATCGTGATGAAATACATAAGAAAAAAAAAAAAAAGGAACACTCAAATTTGTAAAACCAGTACATTCCTCGTTATCGCTCAGAATCTAAAATAATAATAAATGAAGCAAATTCACGGTCGGAAAATGTACTGTTTGCATAGTTTAGTCATTTAAAGAAATAAAACAATCAACCGATACTCTATACATACAAAACGTCGGTATTCGGTAAGTATCCAAAACCTCTAGCTCAATAATTAAGTACGATTTTGATTAGTTCGATAGCTAATTAATTGTAAATCATAACGAAAATACTTTTACATTTATTAATAAAATAAAAAAATACATATTACCTACCTATAAACCACAAAAACAAATCGGGTGTTTCGAAAGCAAATTTAGTATACTGGAGGGGGGAGCGTTATTGGTTCTTGCTACGGCCTTCGTTTTCAATATTTGGTCTATATAGTCTCACTTTCATTTCCGGCGTGAGCCCGGACGACATAGTTTCGTTTCTACTGTTGCGCGACACCTCCCTCGAAAGCTTTTCCTTTGTCACCCTGCACACTGAGGGCCACGTCGGCGGATCCACATTTGCCTATCTCCTCGCGTACAGACTTCAGTATACGGGCTATTGTCTTCCGTTTCCATTTCCGCACTTATTTACTATTTACGGTCACGTTCGACGTTCTCTTTACCGGAATTTGCCATTTTCACAAAAATATCCCGAAAAATAATCGACCAAAATAGAAAGACTGATCGATCTTAAAATCGTCTTCGGGTTTTAAACGAATTCGCGTCGCGCAATAAAATGATTTCGATTTCGCTCTTGAGCGTTCACTACAGGGACAGATTTATAATCACTCGCAGTTTCACTTTCAGCGTCTGAAATTCTAATAATTATCTTACTTTTCTAGAAACTCAATAATGAATAGAGTCGGTACATGGATACGTACTAGAGGCTATTGAATTCAGTCGACATAGAAATGTTTCCATGATTACCATAGATGTAACATTCACGGTGTCGAACAAATATTCTAAATGACCACTTCCCAACCACAAGAGAAAGACAAATCTGTGTCAAAATTATTATTTTATTTGTAGATATCAAATAGATATGACTACAAAAAGTTTTGTTTAACTCTAATAAAACAAATTGTACATTTATTGGTGTCGATTGTGATCAGAAATTTCTCCCTTCCCTCATAAAAAAGTTTAAATTAATTTTTTTATTTATTGGAATATACGCCTGCATGCATTAAGATCAGTTCTTAAGGTCGGCAAGTAATTTCTGTTGGAGTCCGGAAGAATAAAATAATAAATAAATGAGATTCAGAAAAATTTATCTTTATATTTTTATAATATTAAAATAAAGACTAACAAATTTTCCTGTCATTATAATTTAAAAAAATAACAAAATTTCGTTCGATACATCAGGAGAAGGTCTTGTGGTGGTTTATACCCTCATGATCATTTTTCATAAATTGTGTATGGTTAATACCATTAACAGATGCTAAATCAAAAAAAAAAAAAAAAAATACTTAAGCCCCCCTCCCCTCAATTTTTTATTTTTTTTTATTCTAATTCCACTAATACTTCAATACTTGTTTTTCAAAATAATTCACAGATCATTATGAAATCAAATATTTTTGCCAGGTTGATAGCCGATTTGTAACAATTTGAAAGAAATATACATTTTCTTTATTAATAATAATTATAGTAAATATCATAATCAAATCAGTTGCCGACTGCTGGTATAGTATGATAATTTTATAACAAAATAGACGGGCCGAAAATGAAATCGACAAATTTACTTTTCTACAAGTTTTTGCACACTACGGAGAAAACCATTGCCATTAGATACGTCAGTATGACAGTACGTGTACGTCTTATTGCCTCACGCCGCAGGCCTATGTGGACGGGTTTAAGGAGGAATACCATGACAAAGTAGATCTAAATCTATTTTGTCATGAGGAATACGAGACTTGCACCGGACGCACGCGCACGCGTTACGTCGCTGGGGTGGCACGCGCGGTCTAAACACACCGTGTCGTCGTATGTACACAAGCAAAATATTATAATAATAATAATAATATATATTACGATCGTGAGAGACGGACTATAATAATAATAATAAACGAGTGGAAAAACTCGCACGCTGCGGGCACGCGATAAAATGAAAAATCGAATAAAAATACACGCGCGCGCCCGAGTACGGGAAAATAAAATAAAAAACTAAAATAAACCCGTTGAACTTTTTCTATCGGACAAAAGGTTTATTCTTTTCGTTTTTTTGCTGCCGCTCTATTTTCCCCCAAACGGATAAGAGCTAAAAGAGACAGGTTATACGACCACGGACCGCGATCGCGTCGGCGGTGACGGAGACGACGTGTGCAGGGTCTGCCGTTACGACGACGGTTGATATAAAAATGTCGAAAGTGTATTATAATGGTCTCCGCGAACCCTGTCTCGAGCACATTTCGCGAACGCGCGGCGGTGACGACCGTCGGGGAAGGGGAGGGGGAATGTATAAATAAGTGGTGGACCCAAGAGAAGTTTTTCTTCTCGGGCAGCAAAACAAACACACACAATACGCGGCGGCGCGGCGGTGACGGCGGTCGGACGACTAAAGAGGAGGAGCGGGTTTTATGTGCGCGTCGGTTTATATATATTATTATGATGGATGGAGCGCGAAAAAAGGCGGCGGCGGCGGCACCGGACAAAACGGGTATTATTCGGTTATTTTTTTTTCCCCCACCCCATTTTTTCTTTTCTTTTCTCTCTTCGTTTTGATTGATTGCCCGGACACAAGGGGGCACACGACGGGAGGGGGGGTATATAGTTGTTCTCTCTTGCTCTCGCCCCCGTCACCCTGCAGAACCAGCGAATACAATATTACCGCGCAAGTTCACACGACAAGTCTTTAACGCAGTTGGAAGGAGTGACTGTACGACAAAAAAAAACAATATACCTACACGGAATTTTTACCTAATTAATGTAATATATGTTATTAAGGTTAACCAAATAAGTTTTTCCAGTTTACGGATGCAAATAACGCAAACATATAAACTTGGTCTGTCTCGATCAACCGCCCGCCGTAGGAGCAACTAGGATGGATATAAATTTTCATTTGGAGGGGAGACTAGCGTGTTTATTTGATTGACTTAGCCCTCCCCCAGACATAAATTTTCAAAAAATGTGGGAGATTATGTGTAGTTTTAATGAGACTTAGTCCCGTCCTCTAATTGGGTCTGTGCCGTATTCGAGGGAGGGACCAAGTTACCAAGGCCCCCTTGCCGGTCATATGTCTTTGAACAATGAAATTGGTTTTAAATTTTAGTCGATTGTTTCATATATTTTATAGATGGAATTTATTTATGATATTATGTTTTGTGGATGTTGATAAATTAGATCGATATACAGCGATTACTAAGAAAATCGCAAACTTTAGAAGCCAAACAAAGCTAAATATTGATTAACTTTTCTAATTATAAAAAATATAACTTTTAGATTACAAATGAAGTAAGGAAATAGGTAATATCGACGGTTTTTATTTAATTTTTTGAGTACGGCATAACTTTTCGTACAACCATTGATTATATATTACAATAATAATTTAATATTAGGTACTTATAATCAATGATACAACCATTAAAACCAATAAGATACCAACAAAATATCATCTAGAATCTAGATTAGCAGCATAGGCGCAACTAGAGCTCCATTTCTGGGTGGGCTAAATCTGCATGGTATCAATGACCTGATGTCAAGTCAAAATAAAGTGGTAATGCAAGGGCCCATTAAGGTGGAGAAAAGCGGCATTAGTCATAGGTGGAAGTTTTGAGGGGGTGGTAAATTGTTTAGAAAATATTTTGACTTACGAATATTTCTATTCAATTACTTACAAAAAAAAAAAAAAAATTGTAAACATCATTAATTTATAACTTCGCTTAACTTAAACTTCAGAGTCTAATATAATATATTTATTTAAAAGCGGAAGTTGGAATCTTTGTCATGTGTTAGCTCTGAAACTACTTATCCAATTAATTGTCATACGATTTTATTTTTTAATTAAATAGACTAGGTTTATATGTATAAATTTAGTTCGATAAAAATAATTTGTTTTTAATTAAAATTAAACGAATCATAAATATGTTTATTTTTAAACACTGAGTGAAGTGACGAAGCTAATGTTCATACAATGATGTTTATTTTTCTTTTTTTTTAGGTGTAGGGTTTTGTATTTGTCCAAAAGTTTCTAACAATAATTTTTTAGATCGGAAATTGTATCTAGTTGGTACTTTTGTGAGGTAATTTTACACATTTCTCAATAATTTTCCCAGAAAACCTGTTGAAAAATTTAGTAATATCAGCCTGAAATGAGGTTTTAGAAAATCGATTTTATTCATTTCGCTATGACTAATCGAACTAGAAACTTGAGATTTTCATTGTCAAAAAATACAGTAATTCAGACAGGAAAAATGTATCAATAAATGTAACCTTTTTTTGGGTAAGTATTACATTTTATAATTACTTTGTGCTGTGTTAGGATTTACTTATTTAATTCTTGATATTGTTCGCTGAAAATTTAACACAACCTCACTCACATAGATATATGCCTAATTAACTTGAAAAATATATAAAATATGGTAAGTCAATTTTTGATTTAATGACAGTTTAAAAATAAAATTCATATAAAACTTGTAATTTTTTTTTAAAATAATCTTTTTTGTTTTATTCAATTTAAATAATAATTACTTTTGAAATTAAAAATACACTCAATATTTACTTTTCCCAAAAAAATTTTACTTAAGTTTATCTAAGCGTAACATAATTTTCATTAAATTTCACAAATGTTTAAATTTTAGAATTGATACTCAAATGTAGATTAATCCAAATAATGACAGATTTCTCTACCCAATTATTACGCTACTTATTAAATTGATAAATGTAAACCGTACATCAGTTTATTCATACAAAAATCAATTTCTATTTACATTTTTGTTAAAATCAGTAGTGCTAATTTTTAATCATAAGAGCTTTAAATTTCTGAACACAGCAAAATGAATCATTTTCAAGAATAATGAAATGGATAATGTAAATTCTGTGGTGATAAAGATTATATATTTTATTTAATGCTTGAAAACACCATATTAAATTTGTATATTTTTCCATTACTATTGATCAATTACATACTGGATTTGGTAATTGTAAATCGTAAAAAACTGGGTGGGCTAAGCCTACCCAAGCCCCATCCCCTCAGAATTGCGCCTATGATCAGTAGTTTCCTAAGTTTGTGCAGCGCCGCGGGGTTGTAACATGGGCGCTGGGCCACCTAGCTTCAAATGGTCTAAAAATATATTAACTGCGATATAAATAAGAATTATGTTATCATACAAAATTATATCATGTTATTAACAAATAATATTTTAATGGTAAGATATAAAATACATGGGCGGGACCATTGTCTTCCAAAATTCAAATTTCCTCTGAAAAAAAAAATTAAATCCTTTTCCCTCCACAAATAACTTACAATTCTCCATTACTTTCCATATTCCTCCAAAATTATTATTTTTTTTTAAATAAGAAGTATTCACATTCCAAAAATATCAAGACTATTCATATATATATACATCAAGACATTTGAGCAACTAAATTATATAAGGCAATAGACAAATCAATAAAATTTCAAATTAAAAAAAAGTTATTATATAACTAACTATTGAAATTCAAACTTTTCTATAGGTACATACATTTTAAAAATAATGTATATTACCAATTTTGTTTTAACAGGTATGCATATTACATTTTGTTGAAAAAATGGCATGTTATTGTAAAAAAATTATTTTTTATTTTCAACTACACATCTTCTCAAAATTTATTGACATGAAAGTATTATTTAAATATTAAATTTATTAAAAATTAAAAATTAAAAAAAAAAAAAGTAAAAATCGCTTTTACACATATTATTATTCTAAAGATTCAGTGTGTATTTATAATTTATTATTTAAAAAACATTAAATATTAGATTCTGAGCGAAGGGAAGAAGCTAGTTTTTATAATGTTTATTTTCTTATTTATACAAATTTTCAAGTAGAAAATACTTGTCCAAAAGTCTCAAACAGAAACTTTATAAAACAGATTTGTCTCTAGAGTCTAGATTGTATTTAGAAAGGTTATTTTTCGAAATTCCCAATAGCTTATTTTTTAAATTTGGGAAAATTATATAAAAATTTGACCAAAAAGACTAAGAAACTATCTTTTTTTTAATTCAAACTTTATGAAATATTAAATATAGATAGACAATAATATGAAAAATATTTTAGGAAAAGAATATTTTGAAAATTTGAAAAAAAAAAAATTTGGAAGTTTTTCTAACACATTTATTTGGATTCAAAAAAAATAAAATAAATTAAAGGTAAGTAAAGTAAAATAAAGGAAAGATAATCAAAGTAAAGTATAAACAAGGATGCAGGACATACTTCTTTGTACCATGGGTATTCTCACTCCTCGGATCAGATACTCTTGGCAGATATGTTAAAAATGACGACTATAATTGTTCTTTATATTATTAACTTCCTTCGTTCAGAATCGTTATAATGAAGAAATGACATTGTTTCTTTAAAATTTTACACACCCACCAAGAGTATCCGACCTGAAAAGCAAAGAATACCCGTAATGTGAAGTATGTCCGGCTTTCTTGTCTATACTTTACTTATCTTTGCTTTACTTTTTTTGAAATTTAAATTACAAAAAAATAATTATTTTTGGAAATACACTATATAACTAGTCTTATTAACTACATACTGTTAATAAAAATACAAATTTAATCATTGATTATTTTAAGAATATTTTTTTGCATATATGTACCTATAAGTGTTTTAGAAAATCAAAAGTTTGTTCAAAATATTTGAGTATAAACTAGATAAATAAATATTATTTTAAATGGATACGTAATAGAGAACTGCATAACATAGTCAGTGAAAGAATACGGAATGGACCTTTATTCAAAGGAAAATGGATAGTGAGGGAAAATGAAATCTGATTTTTTGAGAAAAATAGATTTGGTCAAATGCATAACTTAAAATGTTGCATCTATATTTGTTATTTGTATTCAACTAACAAACGATAGATCAAAATTAAGCCATGCAGAACATCAATTGTTCTATTTAGGTTGATTTAGACTTATAATGTCTTTTATAAAAATTAAAGAAAAGAACATTTTCTAAAGAATACCATATCATTTTTGTTAAATATTTTCGAATAAAGATGTTTTCAAAGTTTAAGTTTTATATTTTTTAAATAGCTGTAATTTTTATGCCAAGCAATATTTTACAAAAAATATGACATTCCCTTGAAAAATCTTCCCTTTAATTTTGATAGCAAGTTTAATACTTGCTATCAAAATTAAAGTTTTAATAACTCTAAAGTTAACCTAAATGATGCAAGTGACGTCTAGTATATTTTAATAAAAAAATAAATGCAGGTGTGACTCAATGCAATTATGGAAGATACCCCATTACGATAGCACATTTTTTATCAATTTTGAGCTAAAGAAAAAAAAAATTGTTAAATTAATTAAGAAGGGTGCCATGAGAAATCTTCAGGTCCAAAATAAGAGCGCTATCGGTCGAAAAAGTTTGAGAATCGATGATTTAGGTGGTACTTTTAAAAAGATTTTCAAAAAAACAATTTTTATAGTTTTTAAAGCATAAAAAACTACACACAATTCGATTGAAAATGGTAGTATATGCTGTAAACTAGGTTTTCATTTATCAATAATTACATTAAATAACACTAAATAAAAACTTAGAATTTGCATTACAATTTTCAGTTTTTGAAATAGTAATAACAGATGCCAAAAAAAAAAAAAAAATATGCATATAACAAAGGTATTAAAAATTATAATTGATAGTAACTATTGTACAATATATATATGTATATATATATATATATATATATATATATATTTATAATTAGCAATTTACTATTTTCAACCTTGAATATTCAAACACTTTTAAACAGTTCAACAAAAATAATAATAATAATGATAATCAATAAATTAAATTAGTTTAAATCAATAAATGTTTATTCAATAAAAACATTTTTTAATCATTTTTTTTTTTTTTAAATTTTGAGTATGTTACGTGGACCACTTCCTACCATCAATGAGTAATAATAATTTGTGGTGAATAACCAAAGTGATTTAGAAATCTAAGATACCTTCACTTAATCCACTGTTACAAAATTGTTAATCAAATAAAAAACATTTTATAGAAGATAAAATGACAGTAGGTTAAAAAGTATGAATAATTCATTATAGGTACTAAAACTGAAATTAGGATTATTTGACTACATATTAAAATTAAAATAGATAAATTATCACTTACCTTTTAACACAAACTACTTCAATGTTAAGGTAGGAAGTTGCAAAAATAATATTTATTCAAAAAATGGACTATAGAATAAGTATTTCTTGAGCAGCTAAATATTTTCTATTATGAAATCAACATTTTCAACCATATTTTTGTCACTTTTAAAGTAGGTAGTCACTGAGTAATTATGATTATCTCATAAAAACTGAAAAACCAATTATTTTTTTTTTTTTTTAGTAAAATGCAGAAAAAAATTAAGAGTATGTTGCAAGTGTGAAAATTTTTTAATATGTGACCTAGATAACTAACAAATATTGAAACATATTTTACAGAAATATTATAAGTCCATTTTTATCTTTTCTATTTGGGAATTCTTACATTGCTAGGTACCTTTTATAAAACCTATAAATATAAAAAATATAGCTTTAGTTAAGGAATTTTGTTGGCAATACACTCAAATAGTTAATGTTTTGAGTAGGTGATTCTTCCAAATTATTTTTAGGTATTTAAACGGATAAGAACAATGTTTTTTGATTCACTAAAAGTTTGTTTAAAATATTAATGCTTGCACCAATAGTCAGGGCTTAAGTTAGGTTTTTGTATCCCAAGTCAAATTTAATTTATGTCGCCCCTATTCAACAGTTAATTTTTTTTTGGATAAAGGATGAAAAAAAATAAATATTAAAACAATAAATTAGGTTTATTCAAAATTTTCTGCCCTTAACTAGTAAGTGACTGCCCATTTTGCTATGGTGTTGAACTTGCCCTGCTAATAGTTTATAATTGCCAAATTGACTGATTTTATATAAAATATAGTATGTGTAATATTACATAATATATGTATACATTAATTATAAATTGTAATTGATTGATTTACAGTGAAAGTCATAAACATTGATTTTATTGGTATTCAGTTTTATTTTTCTATCAGGAAAAACATTTATAAATTAAATTAAAATCCATAGTGGATTTCAAACAGTGGCGTAATTAAAAATTTGTATTAGGAGGGGGATATAAAATGTATTTTAGAAAAAAATTTTACAAATAAATTAAGTATTAAAAATATATAGGGTATAGTAATGGTTTTAAAACTAGATCAAATTTTCTGGGGAAAGGTAACACATAGAATTGTATGAATAAAAATTTAAGATCATATAATCAAAAATTACAAATTATATGATATAAAAAGTACAAAAAAAAGTTTGACATACTATGTGAAAAGTCATTTAAGCCATAATTTCAACGTTAAACAGGTGTTAATTCATAGAAATAATTTTTATGAAGCATAAATCGTAAATAGGAAAATATGCTGTGTATCTATTGGTGAAAAAATGTGTACCAAATAAATTATTTAAAATTTTATAGTTTTAATACTAATAAAAAAAAGAATCAATATTTTTAGTGAAAATAATGATTTTTGTTAATATTTAAATTCTGAATGAGACTGAAAAAAAACCTGTAAATTTTGTTTGTTTCTTTTTCTTTGCTGTTGCCTGTTAGTAAAACCATACTACTTTTTGCCTAGAATTTGAAGTTTTATTAAATAAAAACGAGATATTTCCTATATTTTTAAAGTTTTATACTTAGTCCAAAAGTAGTAATGACATTTTGAAAGTAATTTTGATATTTCAGGAAAATTTAGATTTCTCAGCACCAATATTTTTATATTTACAGCTAAATATTGAAAAATAATTTTATGAAAATTTTGTCTGCAAATGTTTTTTACTTTTTTTGTTCAACTTTTCGCTAGTTTTTCCTTACACTTTGAAAAATTTTAAAGATGAGGGAAAAATTACTTCTTAAGAGTAATAACTAAAAAAAATGTCTGATCTATTGAGTAGTTATCCAAAAAAGTGATAACACACATAACAAAAAAGATTACTTCATTATAAAACCAATTATACATTTTTTGTTTCGCCCAGAATATAAAGGGCTTGGAAGGGGATCTATACCCCTCATCCCCTCCCTTAATTATGCCCTTGATTTCAAATGAACATTTTCACATGTTATATTGGAGTAGGTATGTATCATCAACATAATGTTACATACAAACCATAGAGATTTAAATCATAAATTTCAATTATGGATAATGTAAACAGAATTGGACTGAACATACTATTTCGAGGAATACTACATTGAATCAAAATTTTAACTTTAAACCATTTTAAACTTGCACAATTAATTCCAAAAGTATGCAAATTCTTCAAGCTATATCATGATTTTTCATGTCCCAGGCTATCTAAAAAGTAGCCACATACTTATCACTTAATTACCATGTTCTATTGGAGAATGTGGAGTTGGTTCCCGGGTCAATTAAATGTGTACGAATTGGTTCCCGACCAAAAATACTTTCCAGTATACAACTGTTTGAATTGGTTCCCGAATAAAAATCGGATTACCTTTATTGCCACCTGATATAATACAACACGTTTATGTTGAATTGATGGCTATAAAACCAGTACATGAAAAACTTGATAAATTTTTTCATTATGTACTAGAAAATTATATTGAAAATGATAGTGATTTTTTACCAAAAATTTGGGCAGATTTTTCAGCCACTTCAGAACGAACAACAAACTGTTGCGAATCGGTTCATGGAAAAATGAATTCTAGATTTTATTCCGCACACCCAAATATTTTTTTGTTGATTGAACATTTAAAAGCGGTGCAATGTGAAACATATATAAAGCAAAGGAGCTCAATTAAATTAAAGTCAAAAAAAATTGTTGAAAAAGAAAAGTTTATTGATGAAAATATTAACAAATTGAGAGAGGGCCAAATTTCGAACCTACAGTTCGTTAA